>QANX01006736.1:35420-120200 GCA_003254975.1 Ochetophila trinervis
ATTAAAACAATTAAAAAAATGTAAAACAATTATTACAATTTTAAAATAAAAAATAGTTATAATTAAAAAAGAATAAGATTATTTTGGCTTAAATTTTCAACAAGTTAAAAAAATTATTTGATTAAAAGTTTAAAACTCACATCATTTAATTATATAACTTATATGATTTATCACATAAATTATCTACAATTATAAAATTGTATTATTTTTTTATATTGTAATAATTTTTTCTACCAATATAATTGCTCACGTGAAAGAATCAGACATCCATTATTTAGTCTTCAATAAAAAAAATAATGACAAAGATAAAAAAAATTAATCAACGTCATATTCATATCATGACTATCAGCAAAGACACTCACATGAAATATTAAATCCATATGGTTGGCATGTTAACAATTACATGCAAAATTATCAAATAGAAGTATCTTTTGATTAATATTTCTCTCAATACATAACTAGAAATAAAGATGAGGAAGAGAGTGAAAAATTTTAACTACCAAGAAATTCTATGTGGTATTGACTTATATTTAAGTAATCATGTACTTATATTATTATTCTGATTAATGAATAATTCATTACTTAATTAATAACATTTTTGTTCTTATCAGCGAGTATTATAAACCTCTTAATTATGATAAATATAATTTTTACTCAATATTTTTTCAATTTTTATAGTTAAATTGATAAAGTATATAATAAATATGCATATCTTGAAATTTCATAAAAAAATTCAATATATTTTTATAAATTTTTATCATTTCTTTCATTTTTTTATTGATATAGATATTCTGTCGATATTTCTGTATTTTGAGCCTTCAATATTTCTGTCAATACAAATATTTTCATCCTTACTCCATAGTTAAAGAGTGTAAAGTGCAAAAATTATATAGCTTTTTTTATTATTATTATTTTGCTTTGTTTTTGTTTGTGTGTGTGTGTGGGGTGAATTGCGCGCTTGTTGTATGCTATTATTAGAAGTGACTAATATATATACATATAATTTATTGCCAGCCTTGATGGTCCATCGATGGACCATTAGAATGAATAGGGTGTTAAGAGGGGCGTTAGAAGGTCATCATTCACCTATGAAAGTTACTCGTTTCCAAACCTGATTCAGACCTCAACCAGTTAATCTTCCTTTCTTCATCGAAATACTACTACTTCAGAAGCATAAAGGTTTTGCTATATTTCATCGTTTCTTTTTTATTACAACCCTTTTTTTTTTAATATAATATACAAAAAAGCTTCATCATATATCACAGAATCAGTATTAATCAAATATATATATATATGCTATAAAATGGCCGTGCATGGCATTTTCTTTAATAAATAACTGGTTAGTTTTACTTATCGTTTCTTGGAACAGGTGGGTAGTTAAGCTGCACTTTTAGCAGAATTTGGCAAAATATGGAAGCGGCAAAGAAACCCTGTGGTTGTGCAGTTACCTTGACGTTCGTTGTAGCTGTATTAATGTCTGTCACCCTTCTTCCCTTCAATTCAGATGAATTTTGGTACGTCTTAATTATACACTTTATTATTTTGCACTCCTCTAATTTCCTAAGCCCTTGTCAATGCAAGTTGAAAAGTATACCATATAGAATATACCCACAAGGATTAGTTCATTTTGTAAGGGGAGGTTAAGAAATGTTCCAAGCTAGGAATTCGATAGACTAGAGATCTATGGATCTCGGTCATTTTGGTGAAAATGCATAGTTCACAAAATATTCTGTTTCGAATTTTATTCGCCGGCTATTTGAATCACTTTTTTTTTTCCCAAAATATACAGTTCAGATAAAAATAAATTCTTGTTTTATATAAATTTATTTTATTTATATAATTTATTTTAATAAAGATTGTGGCTTGAAGATCTATATAAGAAGTTCTCGAGAAAACAAAATAACTAAAACCACTCAACATAGTCCATGCTTCTTTTTTTTTTCTATTCAGTCTTCTTTTATTCATAAAGCATTGAAGAATATCTAAAAAAGTTCGAGTAATAATATATATATAAAAAAAAAAAAAAAAAGAATGAAGTTATACGAGAGTACCCACAAATTAGGCCCCTTCAGATAATTTTTATTTTTTAAATTTTCTCAGGAGGAAAATCCAAAAAATGGACTCCCTACCTTTTGTTACGATGTATATATATATATACCGTTTATCTTCTTTATCGTCTTCTTTTTTTTTTGGTGAAAATCTTCTTTCTTTATCGTCTTCGTTTTGTAATAGTCTATCATTTCAATAACAATGTGTGTATGAATGCAAAGACTAAAGCCCCAAAACAACAAAAGCACAAAACTATATATATGTATAAGGAAGAATATTCTGAAAGCGTAATATATTTTACTACTAAGAATGCATGAAAAAGCATTTTCATTTTTATTAACTGTTTAGAGTATATTCATTTTATTAGGTGGACAACGATAGTATTTATTTATTTATTACAATATTGCTAAATTATTATGCAAATTCAATACGAATAATGAAAATGAACTACAATAATTGATTATCGGAGTTATGTTTAATATTTTTACTAATTTTAATCTGATACACGATATAAAACACATACATATTTTCACAGGGAATTCGGACACAAAATCCTCGGAATGAACAAGACTATCGATTCAGACAAGCAAGTAATGAGTCCAAACTTAACAAGCTGCCACCAGTCTTACGGTCGAGACGACCTCCTAGTCAACTGCTGTCCTCCAGAAAATCCGCACGGCCTTAAATTCATCGACTTCAAATTTCCCAAAGCTTCACAGCCTCTGAGACTTCGCAAACCAGCTCACCTCCTAGACCAGCACTACCTCTCCAAATACACCCGAGCAGTCTCCATAATGAAATCCTTGCCTCGCACCGATCCTCGCAGTTTTTCCCGACAAGCCGACCTTCACTGCATCTTCTGCACCGGAGCTTACGACCAGAAATACTCCAACAACATCTCTCTCAACATCCACAGAGCGTGGTTCTTCTTCCCCTGGCACCGAATGTTCCTTCACTTCCACGAACGCATTCTCGGAAGCTTAATTGGGGATCCCGATTTCGCTCTCCCATTTTGGAATTGGGATTCCCCTCAAGGAATGACAATCCCCGAGCCGTACATTGTTCGCGATCCTCTGACTCACAGAGTGCGCGACTTTTCTCATTTCCCACCCAGAGTTGGGGATATCAATTTCGACGACAAAGAGAGTGGATTGGGACCGAAAGAACAGATCGAGATGAACTTGGCCGTTATGTATAATCAGCTCGTTTCGGGAGCCAAGAAGACGGAGCTGTTCATGGGCTGCTCTTCTTATCCCGGCGAGGGAGGCGGTTGCGATGGGCCTGGTACGGTGGAGCTCGCTCCTCATAACACGTTGCATACTTGGGTCGGTAGCAGCTTTAATCCTTCGAGGGAGGACATGGGAGCTTTCTACTCTGCTGCCAGAGATCCTCTGTTTTACGCACACCACTCCAATATTGATCGAATGTGGGAGGTTTGGAGGGACATTCATGGCAAAAAATTGCCCATTTCTGATCCTGCTTGGCTCGGTTCTTATTTTTATTTCTACGATGAGAATTTACAGCTCGTCAGAATCAAAGTCGCTGATGTTCTCGACCTGTCAAAGCTTCGGTATGCTTACCAGGATGTCGATCTTCCTTGGCTGAATAAGCGTCCCAAACCTTATGTTTCTCCCGGACTTGCTCGTCGAGTTTTGAAGGAGATGAGAGAGAGTGTCAATGCTGCTGGTGGGAACGGGTTTTTATATAATCTGGATTCTTCTGTGACGGTGAAAGTGGACAGACATAAATTCCAGAGGACGAAGAAAGAGAAAGAAGAAGAGGAGGAAGTCTTGGTTGTTTATGGAATCGATGTCGTCGATTCGAACTCGTACGTGAAGTTCGATGTGTATGTGAATGTAGCCGACGAGATGAAAATTGATCCGCGATTCAGAGAGTTTGCAGGGACTTTTGTTCGGCTACCTCATGTTGCAGAAACTGGAAGTGTATGGAAGAGTACTCTTAAGCTGGGGATTTCTGAACTGATTGATGACTTGGAAGCAGACGGAGATGACAGCATTTGGGTCACACTGTTACCGCGAACCGCATCCTGCTCCAACACCACGATCGATGGAATACGTATAGAATACATGCGATGAATGAATCCAAAGTTTGTTGGATTTTTAGATCGAAAGAAAAGAAAAAAAAAAACGATACATTTTATTAGTGCATATTCTGTAATGTTTTAGGGGTAGTAGTAATATTTATTGACTCTTGAATTCCTAGCTTGTAATAAGTTTGTACACCTTCAAGTTAAGCCTATCAGCTTATTAATTAAGTGTAATAAAGAGATGAAAAGAGAGAGCTATACTGAGCTTCTCTTGAAGTGAATTGGTTGGCTTATAAGAAGATCAGCTATAGCAGAGCCTGTGATTTTGCAGTTTAAAAAGGTAAAACGGGTATTCTCTGTCTTGAGTGTTGAGCAGGTATAGCTCCTCCTCTTTCAGACAATGAATGCTTATTATTTGCTTGTAATAAAGAGATAAAGAAGGGGCAGAGCTACAGTGAGCTTCTCTTGAATACTTGATATTCATTTCATTATTCAAATAATTTTTGGAAAATTAATTAGTTATATATGCTATCAAGTTCATAAGTGGCTTAGTTCAAAGAGAGAAGCAAGCGTTTTTCACATATGAAATCAGTAGCTCCTTATATCTAGCAACTGCTGCAGTAATGTTTTTCACCCAAAAAAAAATTGCTGCAGTAATGTTTGCCCTGCACCGTCTAGGAAGTAATCTAGATAAGAAAAAATCCTAGTGGGCGTACAAGTATCTGTAGGGCCTCTTGCATAGCCATGGAAGCTTTATACAGAACAGAAAATATTTCAAACCTTTAAGAATTTTTACGTGTCAGCCTTTTATATATCATAATTGGTGCGTAACCGATGTGCACATGTGGCTTCTTTCTTCTTCTCGATGGTGTTGCATTACATAGTACTAAATTTGACTATGGAAAATGGATATTTAGCCGCCTTATTCTAGGTCCAGAAGGCCTAATTTAGGCGATTTCTTCAAAGATATGCAGTGATTATATATAACTAATTAAGAGTATGCCCGTTATTATGAGATAAATTATTTTTTGTTATTACTTTATTTTAAAGAAGTTTCTGCAATTCGGAAATGTGTTGTTGTACGTCAATGTGTTTTGGTTAAGTATAAATTTCTTCATCATCTAACTTCATGAATAACAATGCATATTGACAATGAATAACAGTGTTTTTCCTTTAAAGAAAGTCAAGTATATTCGAATCCATCCACCCCCAGTATTAAAAATGAAAAAAAAAAAAAAAAAAAATATTACATCATGACGTAAACATATAGTGAATTAAAGGTTATTTACCAAAAAAGTGAAATAGGTTTTCCCTCTACTGTTACACTTATTATAATTAATTAATGTGATCACACAATCTTCTTCTTCTTCTTCTTCTTCTTCTTCTTCTTCTTCTTCTTCTTTTTCTTTTCTTTTTTTCTTTTTTTTTTTTTTTTTTTNGGTATTTAACCAATTGACCGACTTAGATATCTTTTTAATTCAATAAAAATCCGCAATGGGAGCCCATATCGCTAATATTTCTTTCTCGTGCAATAGCAGCGGAGAAAAGCATTTGAGTCCAAATGGAACTATTAAGACTCGAACTTCAATTTTCGTACTCATAAGTGTAAAAATTTAGCTGGTTCCTACTATTGAGCTACACTCTCAAATGCACATTATTCTTCTTCTTTCGTGATGCAAATAATGACACCCAAAAATCCAAGAACTTGTCCATAAGGTACAATTCATTTTGTCTAGGAATGCCCTTCGTGTCACATGCAGCATAAATGCAAATTTTACTTTAAAGGCACATTTTTATACACTCTATTTACATGTGAAATTTTCAAAAGCTTTAGGTATGAAAAAAGTGAACAAAAATAAAATGTTTAAAAATAAAAACTTTGTCGGTAACTAACTAAAAAAGGAATATCGTGAATTGAATTTGAAAGATTTTATTATGGATTTTTCGGGTTTTAGAGCCCAAACCATTAACTGGGTTCAATTTCAACAGTAAAAAATCCAGATAAAAATAGCAGGCCCAGGATCCACTTTATTAGAATGGCTTGGGAAGGGCATTTAAGTAAAAAGGGAAAAAAAACCCACCCATGTGGCTATAAATCGGAGGATGAAAACCCTAGCTCCCAAATCTATTTGAATCGATTCTACTTGATCTGCAACTCTCTCTCTCTGCCTTTATGCTCGTTTGGGCAAGCCCTCATCAAATTCTAATATGTTTGTGAATGTAAATATGTGTTTTTTTTGTTAGAGAAGGGTGCGATGATGATCAGAATTTCATAATCTCGTTAATCCGATTTCTATCTGAGGATAACTTTCTTATCCATTCTTTTACTGTTTCTGAGCCCCTTTTCTTTCTTCTTTTCGTGTTGGTTTGGTTTGAAAGAATTGTTTGGTTTTCCTTTGGTTTGGTTTTGATTTAATTTTTATCCTTAATTTCTAGTCTGTGAAGATATACACAAGCATTTTTTTTAGTTTATTAAATTTGTCTGCTATGATTCTGATAAACCAATCAGACCCATGAAAAGTTTGTGCTATGATTCAATAACCTTATTTGAGTAAATCTTTGCGAAAAAGGTTATTGGTATCACATGTATTTAAACTCTATCGGATATAATAAATGTTTATTTAAAATATTTTTTTTTTGCATTTTAATATTTAAATTCGTCAAATGTATCACCGTTTATATTTATGTCTCTTTTTTGTCCAAAAAGTACTGTTATGCTCATGAGCAGTTCATTTGCAGGGCCATTTTATGTCTTTTCACTTTAAAAAATTTTCACTCTCAAACATCATTTTCTCAATTCGAACGTTAATCCAACTCTAATCCGCATTCGTCATTCTAGCTGATACGAGAATTGCATCTCAAATTTAGGGTTGCGAGTTTGAAAATTTAGAATTTCAAAGTGATAAAAAGAAAATCAAAGGTTTATTGAAACTCATAAATCAGAAGAAAATCGATCAATAGGTCTAATCATGATGAAGATGACGATGCTCCAACATATTGTAAATGTTCTGAAAATTTTGTAACTGTGTGTTTTTCGTTTTTAGTGTGTTTTTCGTTTTTAGTGGTATCCACTAAAAGTGTTAAAGATTTATAGAAACCTGATATATGAAACCTTTATGAGGTTTATGCTTTACTTTAACTGAACATGCTTTTATAGGAATTATACATATCTTTTTGAATATGATTTTACGTGGGATTGGGTTTGAAAGGGTTGGTGTTTGACTGAAGTTGATTAATTTGCATTGATGTATGATGTGGTTAGTGTGATAAAAATAGTTGATTAATTGGTCTGTGGTTGATGTGACTTAACTGTTATAGGTTAGTTGTTTGGACTGTTGTGGTCCACACTTGAATTTTTCATTGTGAAAGTGGAATGTATGATCCACTTTCTGAATACAAAAATACATATTTGATTATGTATGCTTTATGAAAAATCCACTATGTGTTGAGATTACTGTTCATTAGCAAATAGAAAAAAATGCATTTGTGCTGCATATCCACTACTGTTTTATATTATTATAGTGAGATTAAAATAAAAATTTAATTACATATTTTATCTTTGTTTAGCTGACTGTAGATTAATTGACTTTTAATTAGCAAATAAAAAATGATTTATCNTATTTTATCTTTTGTTTAGCTGACTGTAGATTAATTGACTTTTAATTAGCAAATAAAAAATGATTTATCTTTGTTTAGCTCACCGTTGATTAGTGAGATTTAAATAATGGTTTAGGTTAGTGAGATATCACTGTAATGTTGATTAGTTGATTGTTGGTGTGTGTCATGGGATGTTTTATCTTTGTTTAATTACATGTTTTATTTAAACATGATTATTGAATATGTGGTTGGTACTCTTTGTAGGTTCTCAATCAAATATGTTTAGTATCAAAGTGCACCATGATGGTCACTTTGAAAGAAATGAGGGAAAATATGTATATATAGGGGGGGTGGATTATATAGACTATTGTGATCCAAATAGGATATGTTACTACATTNATGCTTTATGAAAAATCCACTATGTGTGGAGATTACTGTTCATTAGCAAATAGAAAAAAATGCATTTGTGCTGCATATCCACTACTGTTTTATATTATTATAGTGAGATTAAAATAAAAATTTAATTACATATTTTATCTTTGTTTAGCTGACTGTAGATTAATTGACTTTTAATTAGCAAATAAAAAATGATTTATCTTTGTTTAGCTCACTGTTGATTAGTGAGATTTAAATAATGGTTTAGGTTAGTGAGATATCACTGTAATGTTGATTAGTTGACTGTTGGTGTGTGTCATGGGATGTTTTATCTTTGTTTAATTACATGTTTTATTTAAGCATGATTATTGAATATGTGGTTGGTACTCTTTGTAGGTTATCGATCAAATATGTTTAGTATCAAAGTGCACCATGATGATCACTTTGAAAGAAAAGAGGGAAAATATGTATATATAGGGGGGGTGGATTATATAGACTATTGTGATCAAAATAGGATATGTTACTACATTGTTTATATATTAGGTCAACAGGTAAGTTATAGGGTCAATGTTAGTGCTTTTTTTAGGTATCCTAGAAAATATTTAGAGAATGATGGATTATTGTACAATTTTGGTGATGAAGATGTGATGTTGATGAACACACACCTCTATGAAAGCAATAAGGCTGAGCTGTATTTAACCAAATTGAATACACTCAACATAGTCCATTTTTTTTTTTTTTTCTTTTTATGNTGTCCTTTTTTTTTTTTCTTTTTATGAAGAACATCTAAAAAAGTTCAAGTAATAATATAAAAAAAGAAAAAGAATGAAGTTACACGAGAGTACCCACGTAAGTCAACAATCTCTACAAGCAAATCAGGCCGCTTCATATAAATTTTTTTTTTTTGTCGTCGTCTTTGTTTTGTAATAGTCTATCATTTCAATAACACTGTGTGTGTGAATGGAAAGACTAAAGCCCCAAAACAACAAAAGCACAAAACTATACATAAGAAAGAATATTCTGAAGGCCGAATAAGTATTTTACTACTAAAAATAATAAGAATACATGAAAAAGCATCTTCATTTTTATTAACTGTTTGGAGTATATTCACTATAGTAAATTTTTTTTTTATGACTATAGTGCTATATTATTATTATGCAAATTCAATACTAATAATAAAAATGAACTGAAACAATTGATTATCAGTGTTACTGTTATCTTTACTAATTTTAATCTGATATACGATACAAAACACATACATATTTTCACAGGGAATTCGGACACAAAATCCTCGGGATGAAGAAGACTAGTGATTCAGACAAGCAAGTAATGAGCCCAAACTTAACAAGCTGCCACAAATCTTACGGTCGAGACGACCTCCTAGTGGACTGCTGTCCTCTAGAAAATCCACACGGCCTTGAATTCATCGACTTCAAATTTCCCAACCCTTCACAGCCTCTGAGACTTCGCAAACCAGCTCACCTCCTAGACCAGCACTACCTCCTTAACTACACGCGAGCAGTCTCCATAATGAAATCCTTGCCTCGCACCGATCCTCGGAGTTTTTCCCGGCAAGCCGACGTCCACTGCACCTTCTGCACCGGAGCTTACTACCAGAAGTACTCCAGCAACGTTGATCGAATGTGGAAGCTCTGGAAGGAGATTCATGGCAAAACAATGCCCATTTTCGATCCTGTTTGGCTCGGTTCTTATTTCTATCTCTACGATGAGAATTTACAGCTCGTCAGGATCAAAGTCGCTGATGTTCTCGACCCCTCAAAGCTTCGCTATGCTTACCAGGAAGTCGATCTTCCTTGGCTGAATAAGCGTCCCAAACCTTCTGCTTCTCCCGGGATTGCTCGTCGAGTTTTGGAGGAGATAAGAGAGAGTGGCAATGCTGCTCGTGGGAACAGGTTTTCATATAATCTCGATTCTTCCGTGACGGTGAAATTGCACAGACCCAAATTCCTGAGGACGAAAAAAGAGAAAGAAGAAGAGGAGGAAGTCTTGGTCGTTTACGGAATCGATGTCGTCGAGTCGAGCTCGTACGTGAATGTAGCCGACGAGATGGAAATCATCTGCGATTCAGAGAGTTCGCAGGGACTTTTGTTCGGCTGCCTCGAGCTACGAATGTTGCAGAAACTGGAAGCGTAGGGAAGAGTACTCTTAAGTTGGGGAAATCTGAACTGATAGATGACTTGGAAACAGATGGAGATGACAGCATTTGGGTCACACAGTTACCGCGAACCGCGTCCTGCTCCAACACCAGGATCGATGGAATACGTATAGAATACATGCGATGAATGAATCAAAAGTTTATTGAATTTTTAGCTAGAAAGAACAAAAAAGAAAAGAAAAGATATTAACATTTTGTTATTGCATATTGTGTCTATTGAATATCCTAGCTTGTAATAAGTTCGTACACCGTCAAATTAAGCCTATCATCTTAAAAAGGTAAAACCGGTATTCTCCCGTTATGTGCATGGTAGGTATAGGTGGAACTTGGCCTGCATGGGCCATGCATGGGGAAGACTGTGGGGGGTAGACCAGGTCTCGTGTTGTTTAGTTTAGTTTGTTTCTATTTCCTTGTTTGTAGACCGGTTGGGTCTTTTAGTTGTGGACTGGTATATTTGGTCTTATTTCTTTGTTGTTGGTTATCGTTTTCCCATTGTACTACAGGCTATTTATGTGCCTAGTTTGGATTAATAAAGATTATCCATGAATTAGCTTTGAATATTCTTCTCTAACTGCTCTTTCTTTCCTCTGCTCTTCCTCAACCAAATTTTGAACTTATCATCTCTGTCTTGAATGTTAAGCAGCAGGTATAGCTTCTCCTCTCTTTCAGACAATGAATAATTATTTTTTTGATTGTAATAAAGAGATAAAAGAGGCAGAGCTATAGTGAGCTTCTCTTGAATACTTGATATTCATTTCATCATTCAAATAATTTTGCGAAATTAATTAGGTATATATGCTGGCTTAGTTCAAATAGACAAGCAAGCGTATGAAATCAGTAGCTCCTTATATATAGGAATTGCTGTAGTAATCTTTGCCTTGTACAGTCTAGGAAGTAATCTAGATAAGAAAGAATCCTACGAAGCTTTGTCTCCTCTGCCACATTACACCTCCATCAATTCAAATGGGCGACGAAATTATAAAGTACATCTAATTTGTACAAGAAATAAGTAAGCTGAGCCACGCACAGAAAAATGACATGTATGTTCCAGGTCTAACCCAAATGAAAACAAGTTCCGAGTTATCAGAAGGAACATCATTTGAAATCTCCAAAGCCAGATTCATCTTCTACCCCTTACAAGAGTGGCTGTACAAGTATCGGTAGGACCTCTTGCAGAATTAGCCATGAAAGTCTTATACAAAAAAAAAAAAATCTTTCAAACCATTAAGAACATATACGTGTCAGCCTTTTATGTATCATAATTGGTGCAAAACCGATGTGCACATGTGACTTCTTTCTTCTTCTCGATGGGGTATGCATTATATAGTACTAATTCACAAAAGCTTAAAGCTAATAAGACGTAAGTAATCATCTTTTTGCTTATTTTCGGTCATATATATATATATATATATAATTTTATATATTTTTTTTATATTTAGATAAAATTGTTGATTTTTAAATTTGTGATCACAGCTTTTTGGCTTTGATACTATATTGAATTATCAGCAGTTTAAATTTTTTTAAACTGATAAGAGATAAATTATCATTTCTTTTTTATTTTGCCTCTAATATATAATATACTGCATGTATACAATTGGTTACTGAAAGGAGGCCTAATTTTGGCTTAAATTCAATGATATGTAGTGATTATATATATATATATATATATATATATATATAACTAATCAAATTAAGAGAGTGTGCCAAAAAAGTGAATTAAAGGATTTCCCTCAACTTTTACACTTACTATAATTAACTAACTAATTAATTAATTGATGTGATCACAGACTTTTTTTTTTTTTTTTGATGCAAGTAATGATACCCAAAAATTTGAGAAACTTATCCATAAGGTACAATTCATTTTGTCTAGGAATGCCCTTAGTGCCACATGCAGCATGAATGCAAATTTTACTTTACAGGTACATTTTTATTCACTCTATTTACATGTAAAAATTTCAAAAAATTTAGGTATAAAAAAAGTGATACTTACAACAAAAATAAAATGTTTAAAAGAAAAAACTTTTGTCGGTAAAGTAACTAAAAAATAATATCGTGAATTGAATTTGAAAGATTTTATTATGGGTTTTACGTGTTTTAAAGCCCAAGCCATTAACTGGGTTCAATTTCGATTCCTTCCCTCTTAAGACAGTTAAAAATCCAGAGAAAAATAGCAGGCCCAGGATCCACTTTAGTATAATAGCTTGGGAAGGGCATTTAAGTAAAAAGGAAAAAAATCCACCCATGTGGCTATAAATTTGAGGATGAAAACCCTAGCTCCCAAATCTATTTGAAACAAGTCTGCTTGATCTGCAACTCGCTCTCTGTCTCTGCCTCTATGCTTGTTTTGGGCGAGCCCTCTGTTTGTGTATGTAAATATGTGTTTGTTTGTTAGACAAGGGTGCGATGATGATCAGAACTCTAATCTCGTTAATCCGATATCTATCTGAGGATAACTTTCTTATCCATTCTTTCACTGTTTCTGAGCACCTTTTCTTTCTTCTTTTCGCGTTGGTTTGTTTTTGATTTAATTTTAATCCTTAATTTCTATTCTGTGAAGATATTTAGAAGCATTTATTTTTAGTTTATTAAAATTTCTGCTATATTCTGAAATGCCAATCAGACCCATGAAAAGTTTTACGGCGACTGAGGAGAGATTATGCACCGAATGTTTTGCAGCAGTGCCTGCATTAGACATTCTCAGGTAAAATAGTAAATGAGTCATTGCCACTGGGCTATATGAACATCAATTGGCTTTAAAAAAAAAAAAGCACGGATTTACCTATCTGGGATTTTCATTTATATAAATGAATACATGTGTCATCAAGCTAAGCTAGGGTTGGTCATGTTATTACTTTTTGGGCCATCGATATTTTAGTATCTCTTGTCAAAATCCGTATAATACTGTCAAAGTTTAACCAAAAAAAGTTATATATGTATATATAATACAAAGAACGTATTACAAAAGAAAAAATATAATACGATCACAGAATTACCAAGAAATAAATATATTTCAATCAAATTTTCTTTCTAAGACTGGAAAAGCAGTGCTTATTTAGTTAGTTGTGCAAGCAGTACCAATTTACACTTTCTACTTTTAAGGTGCCAATCGCTCTCAAAAGGGTCTGGTGGTCCTCAGATTCTAACGGGGGGAGATAGGCTTTAAAAGCTTGGAAAGACATTTGCAAGCCCAATGAGCAAGGGGGATTTGAGTTCCGGAGGTTCCATGATTTTAGTTTATCTCTGTTGTCCAAATTGGCATGGAAGTTAGGACATAGTGAGAATACTTTGTGGTCTCGGGTTCTTACAGCTAAATACTTGAAGGGGGCATGCCTTTTTTGAACACAAGCCTCCTATGGGGGTGTGGAAGGGCATAATTGAAGCTAAACAACTGATTTTGCAGGGGTCGTGTTTTAAACTTGGAGATGGTTTCGGTATCATGGACTGATCTGTGGGTTCGGGAAATTGCAGGTGCAATTCCTAAGCCAAAATCAAGGATCAATACTTGCTTGTTCAGAAGGATGGCGAATCTAAAAAATCAGAGGGGAAATGGAACACAGAACTAGTTAATATCATCTTTCATGAGGATGACCCAAAGTCCATCTTGGCAATCCCATGGCCTTCGTTTCAATTTGTAGATAAACTTATGGCGAAAGGAAACAACACAGGTTATAATTTTAGTAATTGTGATGATAGAGCTTTCTCGAGTGTATGGTCAAAGTTGTGGAAATTGGAGATTCATGATCGGTTGAAGATGTTTCTATGGAGATTGATGGCTTGGGTTATCACCATCAAAGTTGATAATTTCGGAGAGGGTGGGAAGTAAAGGCAGGAAATGTGCAATTTGTAGGGCTGAGGTGGAGTCCTACTTCCATATGTTTGAGGAATGCCAGGGTATTTTGGGTTTAGTTTTGCAAGCAAATGGGGATGCCTACTTGATAAATGGACAGCTAAAAATATGGAAGTGATGATCAAACTATGTATCAAACCAAACAAACAATCAGACTTTTTGGAGAATGGAAGCTGAAATGGTTTCTGTTTTCTTTAGTTCTATGTTCAACTTCTATTGGAATTATAGGAACTTCTTTGTGCACTCGATCCCGATGAGAATGGAGAACTTGATTTTTCATTTCAATCAGTTGGTGGAGGAGTTTATTTGTTGCAGAGGCAGAAGATCTGAACAGGAAGTGAGTGGGGTTGATAATTGTAGCGAGTTCTTGAGAATTAGATGGATTCGGCCTCTTGAAGGGTGGTATAAGATTAATACATATGCGACTTTCAAGCTTGGCAGAGCTGCAATTGGAGCTGTTTTTCATGATTTCAGAGGTAAGCTCATCTTCTTGGCTTCGAAGGTGATCAAGTGTGGGTCTGTTCATGCAGAGCAGATTTTCTTGATGTGGAATGGGCATCGGATGTGGCTAAAGAGAAAGGTTGGCTGATTGTCCTGTGGTCTTCGGATGCCTCGGAAGTCATCAAAGAGATCAATTCAAATTGTGACTCCTCGGGTTGGGATATTAGATATGGCTTACTGATGATCAAAGAAAAGAGGTGTTTCAATGGGTGCTTTCAATAGCACAGTAAGAATACTAATTTGGTAGCTGACTGATTTTATTGTTAAAATTACATTGGAAAGAACCACGGCTTGAGGAGATCCTTCTCTCTGATATTGAGGGAGTTCAAGTAATGTAATCATCTTCTCTGGAGTCTTTTTTTGCATAAATGCATTTTTATTCAAAAAAAAAAAAAAGTTTTATGAATTAATCTCATCTATAAAATTATTTTGATTTTTAGTGTGGCATATAACTATCAAATAAGGAATAGGAATATATCTACATGGCACATTACATTACATTTTAATTTAATTTTTTGGCATTTTGCTCATAAAGTAATGAAATATTAGCACTGAACCCGTGCACTGTTTATTACCAACATAATTAGTCATGTGCTGTTCAAGTTATTTTATTTCAACAGCAAATTCGTCAAGAATGATTGGACCTCCACGTCTTGGGTTGTCAGTGGCAAGGATGCAAAAATCGAATTTTTCACTTCAGTTTTTTAAATATATAAATAGTATATCAAACTTCCAAAAAACTTTGAACAAAATATTTATAATTTTTATCGAAATTTTTAATATTTTTATGATATCTGTAAAAAGAATTTATGTTAATTTTTTTACAATGTCGTCAAATTTTCATAATTTTTATATTAATATTCATAAAATTTTCCGTAAAAATTTTGAAAATTATTCATTTTTTATAAATTTTTTAAAAATAAAATTATTATATTTTTTAATTACTTATTAAAAATATAAAATTATACGCGTTCATCATTGCATATGAGCATCGTTTTTTTTTTTTCAACTTATTAATATTTTTTCTATTATTTTTAATATGTTATAGATTAAATGCAAACTTACACACTTATTTATTTGTTTTAAAAAATATTTCTAAACTCTTTTATCATATAGTGAATAGAATTTAACTTTGATAAAATTTAAAAAATAGATAATAGATTGTTGTCTCAGTGAAAGAATAATAATAATAATAATAATAATAATAATAATAATCAGAAATAATTCCTACCAGAATTGCAAAATAGCTCAGGCAAAAAATTTATTAAAAAAAAAAAAATTACAAAAAATAAAACCAATAGGTTATAACCAAAAATCTACACCTGTTTGGCTTCATTAAAACTAAGAAAAAGAGTGCCAGAATAATTGAACAAATAATAATAATAATAATAAATGTATGTAATTTAATAATAATGATAGTAAAAGTAAAAGTATAAATGTATGTAAATTAATTAATAAAAGTATAAAAATAAGTTAGAATTTAAAATAAAATAGAATCTAATTAAGTAGTAACTCATAGATATATTCTCAAACTTATCTACTAAGGGACAACAATTACTGAGTCAACCAATATCATATCTATATCATGACTATTAGCAAAGATAATCACATATAATATTAAATTCATATTGTTGGCATATTAACAATTACAAATAAAATTATCCAATTAATGTGTTTTTTGATTAATATTTTTCTAAATATACTGTTAAAAATAAAAATGGAGAAGAATGTAAAAACTTTCAACTACAAAAATTTCTATGTAATATTTATTCATTTTTAAGCAATTATGTATTGTATTATTATTTTAATTAATGAATAATTTTTCATTTTATTATAATATTTTTGTTATTGTCAAAAGAGTGCTATAGATCTATTGATTATAAAAAAAAAATGATTTCTACTCAATATTTTTCTAATATGTATAATTAAATTGATAAAATATTTAATAAATAAGTATATTTTATTAAATTATTTTACATTTTCATATAAATTTTTATTTTTATTTTATTTTTTATATTAATATTTTATCAATTTTTTTACTGAAATTTTCATAATTTTAATTTTTTATATTTCCATTCAAACCGATATTTTCATCTGAATTGCTGCTGTGGTTAAAAATGAATCTTGATGGGACATTTTAAACCTATGAATCTTCCCTTTGTGTAACAAACTGGCATTAACCTTTAAAAGGCTTTTTTCTCTGCTTATTAATTAAGACGATAAAAAGCTTTTAGGTTTGTCTAAAGTTGAAAATATCGATATCGACGGAAATATTAAAAATTAAAAATACGAAAATATCGATGAAAATATCGACTGAATATCGATATCGATCTAAATACGAAAAAAATAGCAGAAATTTATAAAAAAAAATATAAATTTTTAATGAAACTTCAAGATATGCTTATTTATTATACTTTATCAATTTAATTATAAAAATTGAAAAAACATTAAGTGTAAATCATATTTATCATAATTAAGATACTTATAGCATTCGCTGACATAAACAAAAATGTTATTAATTAAGTAATGAATTATTCATTAATCATAATAAATATACAAATATATAATTACTTAAATATGAGCTAATACCACATAATTTCTTGATGGTTGAAAATTTTCAATCTCTTCCTCATCTTCATTTCTAGTTGTGTATTGAGAAAAATATTGATCAAAATACAATTCTCCTTGGTAATTTTCTATGTAATTGTTAATATGTCAACCATATGGATCTAATATTTCATGTGATTGTCTTTGTTGATAGTTATAATATGGATATGACGTTGATTAATTATGTTCATAACTGCTAAACCCTGATGGTTGAGTTTGAGAATGTATCAATGAGTTAATACTTGATGACATTTCATAACTATCTATTAAATAAATGTTATATTCACTTTTAATCCTCATTGATTTAAAATTTGTAGAAAAATATTCTTTTTTTGTTGTGATATTCCTATTGTACCCATTTCTTTACGCGTATAATATTTTTCTATAGCACCAACTAATTCCTTGCCCATCTTATGAGTGTAATATTCTTCACCAGTGAATGAACTCAATCTCTGTTGAATTTGTGACTCTCTTTCGTAATCATTTCTAACTACACCAGAACATCTATTGATACTGTCACTTGAATCAGAGTCGCTATCAATAATTTGAAATTCTGAACCTTTACTTTTGTAAGAGGCTGAAGCACTAGGAGTTCTTGTTGGCTGTCTCATAATTTTTTCAAAAGAATCATCACTATTAGAGTTTACTTCTTTAGCAATTACTCTTTGAACATTTATACATTCTTCTTTAGCTTGTAGAGCAATTTTTGGGTCAGGGTTCCTTTCCTTATTATCTAAATACAGTCGTTTAATTCATTGATATACTTGGTTACATTCTTCATCACTATCATCTACGATAGCATCAAATATTGTTGTTGGATAAAATTCTTGTTGGTTTTCTTTTTCTGCTTCCATATCTCTTAACTTCAATTTCATATTATAATAGCAATATACAAGTTTCTCAATTCTACTATATGCTAGCTTATTTTTTTGCTTTGTATGTATTAATGCAAAAGTGCTCCAATTTTGTTCACAAGCATATGATAAGGCCATTTGTGATAAAATTTTCATGGCTAATTTTCTAACAGTAGGTGCACTATCGCCATACATAACCCACCATTCAACTATCATAAAACAATAGATGTATAAATATAAATTTGAATGTTTCAAATATAATTATATTGAACATAATTATCAAAAAATATATATATATATATTATTGGACTTGCCAGGAGACATCACATTTCAAGTAGCAACTGCTTCTGGCTTTTCATCACATGTCCACAGTATTTGCATACTGTTCTATTTTTGTTTCCATCAATTGGAATGCCATGGTCCAAAACAGGATCACGTCTGCTTCCTCCACTAGCCATTAACTTATGACATTTCATGTAGCAATAAAATAGTATTAGTTAGTATGTAAATTGACAAATTGAATTTTATAAATTGTAATTATACATTAACTTAAAAGAAATCAAACTCATATCGATTTGTTAGTCGTAGACAATGATAAAAATATCACACAGCAAATCGATGTCAAAATATAAGCAAAGCCACGGGAACAATGATATAGAAATTATGAACTTAAAAAGGAGAAAAAAATTAGCAGTGAAATAAAAAGACAAACAAGGAAACAAAAAAGAAGTCAAGTGTTTATAATTCCAATGAATATCATGAGACAAATACATATATACTATATATCAAGAAAGCTATCAACACTAAAAATGAGAAGTGAAAAAGCAGATACACCACTAAACAAAAAAAATTATTGGAAATTTGAAATATGTAATGATAAAAGTTTTCTTTTTTCTTTTACCAATATAATTGTTCACGTGAAATAATCAGGCATTCATCATCTAGTCTTCAATAAAAAAAAAGTAATGATAAAAATGAAAGTCATTCTAAAGTCTAAACCAATTGAAAATAAAAATGATTACAATTTTGTATATAAAAAAAATAATATGCTCACATGAAAGAACCGGCATTCATCATCTATCTAGCCTTTAATCAAACAAAAATAATGAAAGCTATTAAGAAACAATTGAAAGAAAAAAAAAATGATTATAATATATAATTATCGTAATTTTATAATTATAGATATTTTAAGTTATAAATTATATCTTATATGATTATGTGAGGTGAATTCTAAATGTTTTAATCAAATAACTTTTTTAACTTGTTGAAAATTTATGCAAAATAATCTTCTTCTTTTTTAAAATTATACCTATTTTTTTATTTTAAAATTGTAATTATTGTTTTACATTTTATTTTAATTGTTTTAATTTTACTTCAAATTTTAATTCATCTAATTATACAACATTAGTTAAAATATGACATCAATAAATATTTATAATTTAAAAAATGCTCTATATTTTATAAAATTATATTATATTTTTAAAATTTAACCATCTATATTTTTAAGATTTCTATAAAAATTGTAGAAATTTTGACTAGATTATAAAGCAATTAATATTGTAAAAATTTTAAAAATTTCAACCGAAATTATAAAAATTTAATTTTTTTAACATAAAATTAATATCTATCTCACTTAAAAAAATAAAATTTCAGCCAAATTTCGCTTAAGCCTTGGATTTGACCAGTGAGCGAAATCCATAAACAAATTATTGTTGATAAAGTCTTTGACAAAACAGAGATAACAAAATATACAAGTAACAGACACAATCACACACAAAAAATGGCTACAGATAGAACCCAAAAAATTAGATTAGTTTAGGAAGAAAAATAATAATAATCTAAAACCCTGATATTCAAAATAATAGTGATAACTAGGGGTGTACACAAATTTTTCAACCCAACCCAACCTGGCTGATCCAACCCAACCCAACCCAATCCATTGAAAAATTTGAATTTTTGGGTTGGGTTGGGTTGGATGATATCTAACCCGCTAACTTCGGGTTGGGTTGGGTTGGATGGTGAAAAAACCCGATTAACCCAACCCAACCCGTATATATATTAAAAAAAAATAAAAATCCCCCCCTCTCTCTCTCTCTCTATCAATTTTTCATTTGTGATTTTGAGTTCCTAGTTCAATTACTATATTGTATTTCAATTCTTCATTTGTGATTTTTTTATTTTATTTTTTCAAAAAATATACATGCTCTACTAATGTTTTTTACTTCCGAAATGCATGTCATTGATGTCATAAAGCAATTTGTTTTTCTTGTTAAACTCATAATTAAAAAGAAGTGAGTGAAAGAATGAATGAATGAATTTTTTTCCGATTTGAACAACCTGTAAACAATGCCTTATTAATTGATTTATATAAAATCTAATAAGAATTTGATGTCTCGAGTATTCGTTTTTATGCTAAAATGTTGCAACCAATCCAATATGGGAAACTTGAAAATGATATTGCTTTCTTGCTTTTCTGTGACCTGAACAAAGAAATATATACTAATGTTTAATTAATTTTATTTACTTAATCAAATTAATATTGTTTAATATATACTATTTGTAGTTTTTTGCATTATAATAGTTCATGCAATTTATTTTTGCAAAAATAAAGAGAAATGAAGTTAAGTTATTCACTAAAATTTAATTTATTAAAAAATTAATTTTGACTAAATTAAAGATAAATTAACCCGATCAACCCGACCAACCCAACCCGCACTCTATGGGTTGGGTTGGATTGGGTTTGTTCTCTGTTTGGATTGGGTTGAGTTATAATATAAAAAATCTGCACTCTATGGGTTGGGTTGATTTTTTTTAAAAATCCGGCCAATCCAACCCGTGTACACCCCTAGTGATAACAATGAGAAGAAAACAATACTAGCTTTGGAAGTCAAATTGCACAGAAGATGAAAAATCCACAATCTTTTCGCTATTTTGACTTGGCAAAGAGATTGAGTTGTTGGCTGAGTTCAAAACCTAGAAGAGAAAACAGAGAAGCTGGGAGATGAGGGAAAAAAAGAGAGCCAGCCAACGAAAAAGGCAGAGAGAAAAAGAGAAATTACAAGGAGTTCCATGGCCGCCAATTCGCTGGTGGTCCACCGACAGCAAGAAATTATAGGATTGTGAAGTCAGAATTTGCCACAAAACCTCTTCCTATTACTATTCCACTGTTTCTCTGTCACTTCCTTTTACACTGTTCAAATACATTCACACGTACATACCCTCTAACTCAAAAGTTACTCACAGAGTAAGAAAGGTAAATAAATAAACAGAGATATTTTGTATGATTAATGCTGCACAAGGCTTTATCCTCCAATTGTGATGGTGATGCTCGGGTGGCACTCAATGCATTCGAAATTTCAGCCACCACGGCGGCTACCCAATGAGCAGAAAGGCTGTGGCGATGCAAAGTCAACCACATTTCAATATTAAATTGATGGATTTGCCTTTGAAATAAGGTCACCTGTTTCGGTAGCGAAAATTGTTCAAGTGAACTATTTTATAATTTAACAGAGATGAAGGCATGAATTTTCTGTTTTTATAATATGTAATTTTTTTATAATGTGTAATTTTTATTTATAATAAATAATTTTTATCTATAATATGTAATTTTTTATTAATATTATGTAACTTTTTTAAAAAAATTTTCATAAACTCCTTCAAACAACAAAATTCATTTGAAAATTTCCCAGCAAAAATAAACTAAACATATACAGCACGAATTGTTTATTACTTTAAAGTGCAAAATATCAACAACAAAAAATTTAAAAATAAACAAAACATATAAAGTGCGAATTGTTTATTAGTTTATAGTGCATAATATCAAAAATGAAAAGATATACAGTGCGAATAATTTATTAGTTTAAAGTGAAAAATATAAATAAATTAAAAATCCTAATAAAGTTTAAAATGCAAACGTACTAATATCCCATTAAATAATTATAATGTTCTCTTACATAAATGAATGATACTAGAATCCTATGATGCCAAAAGAAAAAAAAAATGGAATAACATTTTAATAAATTAATTATTAGTCTATTGCAGTGAAATAAAATTATCTTTTTGCTTTTGTACTAGATCTTTTGCTGAGTATATTTATTAGAAAAAAAGTTTTTATTTTATAGATATAAAACTTTTGACTTTTTAACGCTGTAATTTTAAAAAGGGAATATAAGGATAATAATGGAAAAAAAAAAAAAAAAGATTATCAATTTGTTGGAAGAAATTCAAAATTTGAACTATTCTAAGAGAGCTTAAACATTTTATTTACATCAATATATATATATATATTTTTTTTTTCTTTGAATTAATTATACTGTTAATATTCAAAATATATTCGCTGTTATAATTTAGTACTTTGCATTTTAGTATCCAAACTAATCAAAAATAACATTGTTAGTCCCACACCCATTTCCGTCAGAAGAGGAGCACAATTGCGACACGCAAGCAATCTATTGGCGAAAGAAGAAAAAAGGGACACGCAGTGACCAAAACACGACCCCTTTTTATTTGCATTCCATGTCCTCCATTTTCATTTTCCACCTTCCCAAACACCCCCCCAACAACCAAAACCAACCAAACAGAGCAGCAATCTGGCAAATCGGATAATGGAGACGGTGATGGAAGACGAGGAAGAGTACAGCTGGAGAGAGGTGAAGCTTCCTTCTTTGATTCCAGTGGTACCAGAACCAGAGCTGGAGAGGGAAACGGGGGAGAGGAGGCGAGGTAGAGATTTAATCGTAGCCATAGATCATGGTCCCAACAGCAAACATGCTTTTGATTGGGCCCTCATCCATCTCTGCAGGCTCTCTGACACAATTCATCTTGTTCATGCTGTTTCCAGTAACAGATCTCCTTTTGCCTTTTAATGTCAAGTTTGTAATTTCGAAATTTCCCGTCCCTATTTGAAATTGTTTTTGTATATATACATAAAGGTTCGAAGAACGAGGTTGTTTGCGAGGCAAGCCAGAGACTAATGGAGAAGCTTGCTGTTGAGGCTTTTGAGGTAGCAATGGTGAGTAAATGTTGATCATCAACTCCCCCATTTTAATACCCATTTCTGTTTTACTTTAGTATTTGCAACAATTGTAATTAATTTTGGATGAGCCACTAAATATGGAAATACTTGCCTAGTGGGCATGTTATAAGTCATCATCGATCTGGTTATTTTATTAAATTTATAATTAAAGAAAAAAAATTCTTTAATGATGCAGGACCCATAATTAATTTAACTTATTTTTATAATTATTTTGAAGTTTTATCTAATAATTTTGTCATTCAACCTTTTATAACCTTTCACTCAAAAAAAAAAAAAAAGAAATTATAAATTTTCTAGTTATAGGATTAAAATGACATCTTATAAAAAAAGGCACAGTACTAATTTTATTTTTAATTTTTTCCTTTTTGTGTGATTCAGACTTTTTATAGAATTGAAATTAACATTAAAATCAACGAATTTTACAAGTTCAGAATTGATTCACCCAACCCAATGTTGATTTTAGGGGGTAGTATTTCAATGCTTATAAGTCTTATAATCATATTTGACAATAATAATAATAACAGGTGAAGACCAAGGCACGGATAATAGAAGGAGAAGCAGGAAAAGTGATATGCAAAGAAGCAGAAAGGTTAAAGCCAGCAGCTGTGGTTATGGGTACCAGAGGCAGAAGTTTATTTCAAAGGTGAATGATGATCATCTTCTTTAATTTGCTTTTTCTCTCTTTTCTCAATCTCTGTTTACAGACAAAAAAAAATTAAATTAAATTAAAATTGGTGGGATTTTGTTCAGTGTACTGCAGGGGAGTGTAAGCGAGCATTGCTTCCATAATTGTAAATCATCTCCGGTTGTGATTGTACCTGGGAAAGGTATTATTTCCTAGCTACCATTCGCATATGTAATAATTCCAACTTCCGTGCTGAGTTTCATACAGTGCATTGGAGTAGAATCTGAAGCATAACTGTCTCTGGAATCTCTATATTTTCAGAAGAAGGAGACGAGTAGTTGATGTAGTGGAAATCACGGTGCTACGATGCTGTCATCTCCTGATTCCTTAATGCGTATGTATAATCATCTTATATATTTGTGTTTTGTATGGGGGGTTATATGAGGGGAAGAAAGATTGTGAAAATTATGTACCTAGGAATTCTAAACCAAAGCAAGTTTCTATAGTTTTTCATTATGTTTGAATTTCGGATTTTATTATATTTTTTTCTATGGTATTATATATTTGATTGGGGCTGTAAGAGTATATAGATTTTGGTATTTCTAGTTTTCTAACTTTAATAGGAGAGATTTTTGCCTTCTACTATTTCCTATGCAAATTTTTGGAATAGATGCATCACCAAGATTTCTTGTTTCTCTCTCTCTTTTAATTTTTTTTTTTGGTAAATGAAAAAGAGGAGTGCAACACGAGATGACTTTTCAAGAGATCATCGATTTTAGTACTATTCATGTCAAACAAGCTAAATTTACAGTTTGATAAAATCCAATGCATTAGTGCTTATATGAGCGCACTCTGTATTGTTCTTTTTCATTATAACAGTAAAAAAAATTTAAAATAAAGTAAATGTGAAATGTGTCATTAACCTGGACAATGTTTATATATAAGAAAATTTAAAATGTGCATTTATAGTAAAAACATATAAAAATGAACAAATTCTATCAACTTAAAATTAACATATGGCCTTTAATTTTTTTTTTATTGTACCAAAAATTTTAAAAAAAATTCAAAATTCATTTATAGTTTTTTTTTTTCTCTTTTTTTATTTTTATTTTTAGTGTTTGGTAAAATTAAAAATGAAAAATATTTATTTTGAAGATCATATGTTAATTTTAAGTTGATAGAATTTGTCAGTTTTAACTAAATTGAACAAATATACAATTTTTTTTTGTCAATTTCAACTACGTTGGATAAATGTACATCATTTTCAATTTAAAGGATATCAATTGCACAAATTAATTGTAAAGACTCCTAAGTGAACAAATTTAATTTGAAATAATACTAANGTTGGCTCGACTTTTTATTTTTTCATAGCTAAATGAGAAGCATATAATAATCTTACTTCGTCCCAAAAGAAAAATAAAAAAGAGGAAGAAATTATAGTTCTCAATTAGATAATGCGTAATTATATTTAAAAGAGTAGATAAAGACAATATATATTGCTTAAACATTACCAAGACATTCCTTAATTGAGCAAGAGGAGAGAAACACAAGTTTCTATTTGTAGTTAATTAGCGTTTAATAATTTTATGGGAAAAAAAATTGAATGAAAAATTAAAGTCTAATTATACTTTAGTATCTTCTAAAATTTAATTAGTTCACATAAGAGTATCTACAATTAATTTGTGCTATTAATATTTTCTACATTGAAAAAAATTATGCATTTATCTAATTTAGTTAAAATTGATAGATTTCGTAAACTTAAAAGTTAAGTGTCATACCCATATCTGGCTTTTACGTTTAGTTCAGCTGACGAATTGAACTTCCGACCAAGATGATGGGAGCACTCGAACCTTGGTTCTCTTGGTCAAAGATTGAGGCCCTCACCAACCCATCTAGAACTCCTAGGCTGGATAAATTTATTACTGAGTTATCTTTAAAGCTTGTTTTGTATAAATGTGGAATTGTATTATTTTAGACAAATACAATCTAACGTAACAAATGTAATCTAAAAGACAATTTAACATGTAAGGCTAGTTTAGATTTTAGAATGCAGTGAACCAGATTTATTTCAAATTTTATCTTATCAAACTTATTAATATAAAATAATCTAAGATGGTTAGGCTCAAGTTCAACATATTCCAGTACAGTACTGCATCTTGAGGGATTGTTCCATTGTGGCAAGCTCTAATTCACGTTTTACAACATTTATGGCTTGTTTGGTATCATGTATAGGGAAGCATAGTGAAATATTATTTTGTTATACTGTGTTTGGTAAATACAACGTATTGTATTAAATAATACAATTTTACATTTTTAATACAAGTTTTGATGTATTAGTAATACACCAAAAATTGTATGTATTAAGTTATACAAGTCATGCAGATCCTGAGTTTGTGTGATTCCCTTTCTTTGGCCCTCCAGTATTTATTATTGTTGTTATATTTTATATAATGTAAGCATAAAAATAAAAATTAATGAAATTGTTAATACGAAGAAAATTGTATTTTTCTTTAATATAAATATATATATTTTTAAAGAAAAAAAACATTTAATAAAATTAGAATTAAAAAATTAAAAATTAAAAGTTTTTATAAAAGTTAAAAATATAAATTTAAAAGCTTTAATAAAAGTTAAATTAATTTTTTTTAATTTTAAAAAAATAATCCAATACAATAAAAAATGTACCAAACATCAATTTGATACAATTTTACACTAAACACATGTGTATTATATAATGCATTACAATTTAATACAATATAATACAATCAAATACAATACAATGTACCAAATGAGCCTTTATGGATATACTATTGCATCTGTGGTTGGTCTGTGGTCTGTACCAAATGAGCCTTTATTGGTCCAGGCTTTTGTTTGCCTCATACTCAATAT
Organism: Ochetophila trinervis; assembly: GCA_003254975.1. Lineage (NCBI taxonomy): Eukaryota > Viridiplantae > Streptophyta > Magnoliopsida > Rosales > Rhamnaceae > Ochetophila > Ochetophila trinervis. Next base: position 62,023 of record QANX01006736.1, read on the forward strand.
TAGGTTTCAGCTCAGGCTCTGTGTTGGGCTTAGGCTAGTTCCGTATTGGACTTGGGCTCTCGCTCTATATTGGGCATAGGCTCTGGCTTGGTCTGGTGCTGTCACTTAAATTTGGGCCTGCGTCTATGGGGCTTAGGTTTAGGCCAATCTATGGGCATACACTTTTTCTCATTTTTGTTTACTTTCTTTAAGCTTACCATTTGCAAATTCTTCTATGTATTGGGAGTGAAAATTTAAAGATCGTATTTATTAAAGTTATTTATGAGTAGATAATATTAGCACTCTTGCCACCAAAACATCTTTTAGTTGTTGAGAAAGAACCACTGTTACAATTAATAAAGAGTAATTTTAGAGTGATTAAATTTATTAACTAATTTTTTGGTATTCAATAATATGATATTATTTTATGGTATTTACTTTCTATAAAATTATTAAAGATAAAATAAAAAACTTGATGATTAATTTAAACTTTTGAAAAAAATGGTAATTTAAAACCGTATTTGTAATATCTCACTTATAAAGGTACGATCAATATTAAAGTCTCATTTTAATCATAAATTATACTCTAGTTTATTATATAAATGTTGGCTTAAAATCTAAAGGCAACTTAGCTAGCATTTTTAAGAGAAGCCCAGTAAGCCAATGGTTAGGCAATTACAAATAGTATTAAAGCTATTACTATGCCAGAATAATCTATAGACCAAAGAGATGGGTAGGCTTTCTAGACGCACCAACTATAAATGTGCATGTGAGTTCTATAGAGATTAGTCTATTTAAATGTGGTGGATTGCAAAATTCTAAGTTTAGCAGTACCATCAAAGTTAAAGTTACACATTGGCCATAGATTACATCATAACATAGCATATAAGTGTGTGCTTAGGACCCTAAAAACAACTTTGTTAACATTTTTAAAAAAAGGTCCAATAGGCTAGTGTTTAGGCCATTGCAAACAGTACCATAGCTATTGTTAGACCAAAAGTACTGACCACCAAAATTAAAGTTTCACAATGGCCATAAATTATGCCATTAGGCTGGTATATAAATGTGTGCTTATGACTTTAAAAATAAATTAGTTAACACTTTTAAGAGAAATCTAATAGCACAGATAACTGGTATAATATCAAAGCCAAAAGAAACTAAATAAGAAACAATTTTGTTGATGAATTTCTGTGAGATCGATGGATCTTCTTGTTATTTTGAATGCCAATTGTCGCGTATAATTTATGTTTCTGGATTGGACTGGATCTTGTGTGTTTGTTTTTGAAAATATAGCAATTAAGACTTCTCTTCTATATATATTTCATTTTCTTTGTCACCGTAACTGGGAGTGGGAAGGAGATATAATGGGGAAAAAAAATAATAGAGAGAGATTGGCGAGAAGCGAGGAAAGAAATAATAAAGAGATTAAAGTATCAAAAAAGTATTTTAGAAAAAAAAATAGACATCATTATTTGAAAAATATAGACATGCACCAATAATTTGGATTCCAACGTACAAAACATCCAATATAGCCAAGAGAATGTGTGCACGTACTACCTCCCGGGCCCAATTGTGAAGTGTGCAAGACCCAACTCTTTATATGGGCTTAGCCCAATCAAGAATTGAACCACAGCTAGTCAGCTACTTCTAACACCCGACATGAAATGGAAAAACTACGCTTGTGTGTGTGTCTTTTTGTTTTTTTTTTGTTATTTTGTCATTTTGTTGTGTTGTGAGGAATAACATTTTGCCAAGTTCAAGTATCTACATAGCTTGTATTCTATCTTCTTGTTTTGGTACCTTTTCCCCTCCTCCATGGCAAAGCGCATAATTTTATAGGGTCTGTGAGAGGTAGCCTTTTTGGATTCTTTCAACAACAAAGAGACACCAATTTAGGGCCTGAGTTTGCTCCAAAAAAATCTTTAAGAGATACACTTTGCTAGTTGCACTGGGCCAAAAGATTCTTTATGGGTTTTAGCTTTTTTATACCTTGGAACTACACCATGTGAGTGAAAACAGCATAAAGGGAGAAACCTCAAAGATACGAGAATGCCAACAAAAAATAATAATTTCACAACTAAATTTGAGGTGGACCCAAGAAAGGGAAAAAGGCAAAATCATCTTTCACCATCCTTAGGAACAAAGAGAATCAAAGAAATCTCTCCAATGGATGAGACCAGGCCCACTCCTTTTGTTGATGTTGTATACGGCTCTGAAAATGAAGGAATAGCCTCAAGTCTTTTAGGGACTCCAAGATGCACAGAAGAAGGTTTAGGCAATTTTTTTATGGTCCCCCCTCTTAGCCATGGTCGCTGCCCCAAACACTCAAAAGCTCCTTTCTTATTCACTCAAACATCAAATATAACTATAGGATTTTTTTTGTGTGCCTCTCTTTGTGTTTGTGTGTGTGTGTGTGTGTTTTTTTTAAATAATTAAAAAATTGTAGATAAAGCATTTCATGGTTGGAGAGAATTGGGATCAATCTACATTTCCAATTTGAGCAACAAATTAACTTGGGTTTGTTTTATAATAACAACAATAAACAAAAAAAAGAAAAAAAAAAATCCTCTTATAAGAAATTTCTACAATACAACTGTATAAAATAGTTGTACTGAAACACCCGACATCTATAAATAAAATATATTATCAGTAAATGAAGTAATATTGTTTATAAATAAAGTAACATTAGTAAAATTTAGAATGATGTAACATTATCCATAAATATAGTAACAAAATTTTTAACGAAATAATATAAATATATTATTCTGATTATGAAAAATGTTACTTCATTTATAAATAATATTACATCATTTACGAATATAATTGTTTTAATACAGCCATTAAAGAGACCATTTCCATTCAAGTTATGATATGGTACAATCACGCACGCCTGCACGAAAACACAACCTTTTTTTTTTCAATGAGCACAAAACATAACCTCCACCTTCCAAAGGTCGAGAAGTAAATGACGACGCTTCATAGCTTAGTGAATGTCTATGTCACTGTGTCACCAATAGGATTCTTTTTTATTAATGTTAAATTTTTGAATCTGTTTACAATAATTATTGAAGCACAATTTATAAAATATTATTTTCAGACAGAAAGTTTAGAAGCAAAGTCACCATTCTATCTGTAACAAAGATCTAGAACTCCAATCACTTATCACCATTGGTTAGGGAAAAAAAAAAATCTCTATTAGTAGATATAAGTTCAAAGTGGGTAACAATTTGGAGGTGGATCGACAATTTCCAAAATATATTAATAAAGCAGGGCTGGCAGGCACTTATAGCTAGTGAATATGAACTTTCCAGATGGGCTTAAGAAATCGCAATGCTTCAAAATATTAATTATTTTTCTCAAAAAAAATTCTCATTCTTTATAACATATCTCGTAAATTACTACACATGCATTAATCCTGTGGAAAACGATATGAAAGCAATTTGAAGAAAATGGATGTGTTTGTTTGCTCAGTGTCTGGGCATATTGGTTTAAAAAATTTCGCTGTATTAAAATTGTTGTCGCCCAAAATTCATAACCATCACTCTAATCAGCATCAAAAGGGAGCCGAGGGCGGTCCACCATTGTCCCGGTCAGGAGTGCTTGGTTGAAGTTGGTCAGTGAGTTTTATCTACCAGAGAGACATACGATTTGTACCACTGGAAGCACAAATTAATATGATGACTCAATTCTTGCATGCTAGTGACAGCTGGTGCTTTCAACCCAGAAAGTACCCCCATTAGTCTCTCAGATATTGATGATCGAATTGAGGCTTAACTAATGGTAGGCCAGGAAATAGGCAATTTGCAAATCAATATTGGAATATATATATATATATAGATAAAAAAAAATTTTCCTGAGGTCAATGAGTAATTATTTTTATTGGCACTATGTCGCAAGTATACATACTAATATTTATATGTTATATGTACTTAATTGGAGAATAAAAAATAATATAGATCAAAAGCGCGAGCATTGGGAGCGAGTAAACTCAATCCAAGAAATTTTGTACGGTTGATAATTTTTGCTGCTTAGAATCACATCTCCATCTTTTGATTGGTTGCTTCGATTGGACCTGCAAAATTCATTTAAATGTAATTATTTTTAATAAATCAAAAAAGCATACATAGAAAGTGGAAATTATAGGAGATGTAAATTGCTAGTAGTACTTGAGAAAACATGATTAAACAATCAAAAGCGTCATTGTGTGAATGGTAGAATCATCATCTCTCCAAATGTTGGGGACCCATTATATTTTTTAGCAAGACTTTATATAATGAATTGGCACCATTTATTGGTAAAGATACCCATTATGTTGGTTTACATAAAGTCAAAATCCACCACTCCTTTAATTCCATTCTCTTTTTTATTTTATCAAATAGCTGTTGGGATATCAGTCACTGAAAACTATCTGTGGTTCTTTTATCTTTCCTGGAGGAAAAAAAAGATACATATAAGACATTCATGTATATAGTTTTTTTTTTCTATTGGGCTTGGAAGTCTATGTTATGTTGAGCTACATGCACTCTGGCTAAGGGCAATGTAGTCCAAAATGGCTATATATAAGAAACTATCATTATTTCAATAAGAAAGGACCATTTATTCCCTAAGCAAAGTCATTAAAACAAACTGTGGGGTCTATTTTAGAGTCTAAAACAAAGACATTACATTTTTCTTGTGTTATATATATATATATATGTATGTATGTATGTATCTACCTGTAAATGGTTGGGATGGAAAATGTGTTGCTCTTCCTTGATGAAATTCCACATTCAAAAGGTTTAGTAATTCTGTATCCCAAGTTGCAGGAGGCTGGGTTTGCTGTAAGAGGGAAAATAATAAGATCAAATTAATGTCAATGTACAAATAAAAAAAAAATAAAAAATTTAGAGTAATCGATGAACATATAATTGAGAGTAAGAAGAAATTACATTGAAGCAGGATGTGTCAAGAAATACTTCAGGAACCGAAACCGGGGCACTAGTGGTTCTTCGGAGCCCCATATCAGGAGAATTATTTACCCCAACTTCCAATTCACAGCATGAGACTAGTTGCTGTGAGGGATTGAACTGAAGGTAGGCTAAATTACTCATTTCTGATGACATCCCAATTGGCTGAAAACCGGTCGCGCAAGCAGGAAATATCTGTTTTGATTTATTTTGAAGCAAAATGAGAATCAATGAGAAGAGTTTTGGACAATGAAAAATTGGACTTAAAAGATACTTTTTTGATCTTTTTCTTTCTTTTTCTATGGTAAGTAATTAATTAAATTGTATGCATGCTCTTATGCCACTTTTAACTGGTTGAATTTTTTCTTAGTTACCTCTTTCGCAAACAAGTCATCGATGTTGAAATCAAGTCTGGGATTCACAGCAGCTAGTTTCATGGACAAGAACTGCTTTTAAGGTAATTAAAGAAGATCCAATCAAGAACATAGAAATAAACGAAAATTAATGTTCGAAGAATTACGATAGAATCAAACATTTGCAATATGTTACCTCTACTTGTCGTTGAAGAGATTGAACGTAATTTATAATTTCGTCAAGCATTCCGGCCTTGCTTGTGATCTTGTTGCATCCCGGTACTAAATCTTGTAGATATTTCATTCTCTCGCTGATTTTTTCCCTCCTCACCTACATGATCAATATCCACAACATGGAATAATTAATTACCAAAATATATTAATTTTCACAATATAAACTACAAAAAAATAAAAATGAAAATCAATATTTACTCACTCTTTCAGCTAGACTATGGCTATCAGTAGCTTGGCCTCGACGAGCCCGGACGTGTATATAATCAGGCTTTTGAACCTCAGAATTAGCCTTTGAATTTTCCTTTGAAGTATCAGCAGAAGATTCCCTGTTATTGTTCTTCGTACTATTTTGCTCTGTGATCTTTGAGTCCCCCTCCTCTGCATTTCCTTTGATCCTCTTCTCCTTCGTATCATCTTCTGCAACAACCTAGAAAATACCAAATGTTTATATATTTGCTTCAATGACCCTCTACGCATTTCTTAAACTAGAATTGAAATTGAATTTCGTAACACCAAAATTACATTTCAATTGAAAAACGATCATCTTCTACGATGATGATAAATATGGCGCACGCAAATCAGAATAATATTCATGTCGCGGCTAAATAGAATCAAATTAAGCATTGAAAAACAGAGTAAACAAGGATCCAGCAATTTGTAAACAAACAGAACAGAACACTAAAACTAGATTTAAAACTTAAACTAGTGAGAATACACTTCAGGTTTTGGGTTCGACAAATTCCTTTACTTTTTTTTAGTTTAGGACATAAAACAAGCACATAACCGACAATACCTTGGTGTTAGGGACCTTATCGGCCTTCCTTTTCTTGAAGCTGAGTTTCTCCTGAAGAAGGGCCTCTCTGGCTTTGACATCGGCGGAGGCAGCTGCAACTGCAGGTGGACAGCTGGCTGTTCTAGAGATGGCACTGTGATTCATTTGGAACCCAGTACCACTGTTGCTCACCGACCCAAAACCCATATTCGGCATCTGATCAGTAAACTTGCCCAATTCGGGCCACCCATTCTCCAAACCCGGGTCGGGTTTCACAGACCGAGCCACCGCCTCACCTTCCACTCCTAGTCCTAGCATCGATTCGCACCCGACCAAGCCTTGAAACTGAAATACCCCACTCAGCGCGCTCCCGCTGAAATAGCTCTGCTGCTCGTGAATCTGATCTTGCTGCCACTTCATGCGAGACCTCTGTCTTTCCAGCACCGTCATGTCCGTACAATTCCCGGCGATATTCCCCGGCGTGCCCATGCAGTGCAACATCTCCGGCAACGCTGGGTTCATCACTCAGATTTGAAAAGAAAAGAATAGATCCTGACGAAAAACAACTGCTGCTAAATCACGCAGAAAGTGTTTCGAGGGTTACAGCAAAAGGGAAAAAAAGAAAAATAAACAAAAGGTGGTGGCACTGTTAAAGATTAGGCAGCTTCGTAATCGTAGTGTCTCATGCTTGACACGTTGAAGTGTGTTTCTGACCTTGAAGGTACTCTGCTCTGCTTTTGCGAACGTATGCATTCACATGCACACATAAACACACACACGCGCGCTCGGTTCTTTTGTTGAGAGTCTGGAAAGGAAAGGGGAAGAGAAGAGAAATATAGGAAGTAGAGGGAAGAAGAGTGGGGTATATATAAAAGGGATTGGCCGGAATCTGACAGGGATGTTGCCGGAATTATTAGGAGAGAGAAAGAGGATAGAGGAGAGAAGCAACTGGGGCAGAGAGCCATCGAATGTATCCATAACCAGAGGCCGTGGGCTGTGGGTCCTATTGACATGACCGCCACGTGGTCTTGTCTTACCAACGGAGTATGTTTATGGTCTTACGTAATGCTCATAATTTCCATGTTACGTAATCCCACCGTAATCACACTTTTAATCAGCTTTTATCGTACTTTATAATTTCGTTACTTTTCTTAATTATTCCCAACATATATTCTTTTTTGTATTAGTCATATATTATAAAGTTGATGTACTATTAATTAATCAATTACTAGATAGATTCTGTTTGTTAAAGATTTTAGGTTGACATGAAATTGATTTTTTCCACACCGAAAAATTTGAACGGTAAAAGGGTCAAAGTTTCGCCAACACATGAACTACCAAAGTCATGTACGTCTATAAATTGTGATTTACTCCATGGTCGAAGTTAGGTGTGAGATTTTTTATTATTATTTTTTTGTAAGCATTAATTATTTGGTTTTTGGACCCCGTGAGAAATGGCCGGAAACAGGGCCTAGGATTACGTATATACCCACATGGCCAGTAACACGTGGCGATAACCCTTGCATTAGATCTGACATGTCAGAACGGTGACGTGGAAGTTGACGTGGTGAAACGGGGTGTTTGCCCTGGTTTTTGATTGGTACTTGGTACTGGGAAGTTGTAAGAGATTACAGAACGCAACAGACATATCCTACGCTAAAAGTTCTCTTCTAGTCGAGAATAGAGCGCGTGAGTGAACGGAGCTTATAGGATGTTGCATTTCAGAAGCGTGAGATGCAGATAAATGATTATGCGCTTTGGCGATTCTGCTGGTTTAGGGACGTATCAGAGCCTTCTAAAAATAGTAAGACACTTAAGTAACTCCCTTATCTTTGTCTTTAATGGAATGCTAATGTAACTAACTTTCTAATTCAGTCCCTAAACATCTCTTTTAATAAAATATATTTAAATTGAAGAAAAAAAAAACAATATATATATATTTAAAAAGTAGAAAATTCATCTTTATTTTATTCTTTTTTATAAAATAAAAAGCTAGCCAAACCATCAAGTTTCAATTTCAATTGATTTCTCAAATAATATTTTTTCTTAAAGTCAAAGATGGACTAATTTGGATAATTATTAGTTGATCTTTTGTTGTTATTAGTTTTCAACGATATAAAAATTTTAACTTCCAGTTTTGTGGTGGTTTTATTCAATTTTTATAGTACAAGCAAATAAGTCTTTTTAGTAAACATATATAAAGGGATTGATGGATTCAGAAAATGAGAAAAATCGCATTCCTATAAATTAAACCCGCAACAACTAGCTAGAACTCGGAGCTTACAAATTAAAGGGACAAAACAGTAAGCTAGTGAGATGGAATTGAAAGATTGAAACATCTAACAATCTAGTTGTTTGTCTATAAGATGATAAAACATCAACTGTCTTTTCTGTTTAATAACACAAGTAGAAAAGAATATGTTGTCAAAATGGCATAATCACGCTTTCTAGCTAGCATTTGCTTAAAATGTTGACACCCCCAGAAATATTGGAATATGGTAAAAAATGTAGAGGTAAAGTGACATATATAAATAATGCATGTTTTAGCGAGAACTTGTACCTTGGTCTATATTTATGTTTTAAAATGCATTTTTTTGGGGTCCAGATCATATGGTTTTGCTTTCAAAATTAAAGCGATCATTTTGTATATGTGTTAATTGTACTTTCATATTTTGTACTTTGATTAGTTAACACATTGAGCTTTTAAATTTTTTTTTTATATCAAACTTTTAATTTATAATTTATTCACATTAATTTAATTTTCAAATTAATTAACAAAAAATTAAAAAACTTGACTAATTTTTTCATTGATTAATTAATATTTTTTCATCATTTTGTCTGTAATTTTAAAACTTCCTATTAATTAATTTAAAACTTAAACAATATGAAATAAAAAATAAATTAAAAGTGCAATATGAAAATTCAAACAAAATTTCAATGTATAATTTGGTCAAAATACAAAATATAAAATGCAATTAATCCTTTCCATATTGAAGCAAAGCTAGGTGGGGTACCTGATATAATTTGAATTGGTGGGAACAAGTCCAGAGAGGATGAAGGCTACATCCATTATCATACAGTGGGACCCCCATTAGTCATTTCTATCCCCACTACAGCCTCTTTCTACTTTATAACTTTCTCTCTCTTTCTCTCTCTCTCTCAAAACGAGTTGCATACACTCATATATATGACCTTAGACTACTGCTAAAGGCAACTGGGACCTGCCTTTCTCCATCTCATTTTTTCTCACTTACTAAGTGGCCTTCCTCAACAGAGAAAATTGCTTGTCTATCATTTATTTTTTTCCCAAAACCCAAGTACTGCTTTCCGTCTTTATTTTCGGGTTTGACTAGAGTTCCAAGTATAGAGTAGCATGTTTATTTTCAAACCGATGTTTAGTTTCGGATTTTGATTAATATAAAATTAAGAATGAAGGCTATGAACTTTTTATTTATTTATTACAGCTTGAGAATTAAAAGAGAATTTTCACCAGGATCGAAATTTGAACCTCTAGGGACATTTAGTTACAATCTTGTGACAACTTTTTTTTCATCCTAATTTTGATTAGTGACAAAACTTTCATATTATGTGATAAAAAAGCTTTGTTGCTAAAGCTCAAATATATAGTAGTGTATTTACCAAAAATATATATATAGTAGTGCACTAGGCCAAAAGGCTAAATACTTGAGGGTACAGGGAAAAAAATTAAAGTGCAAAATTTTGAAAAATAGCAAGTGTTAAAAATTATCATCTGTCTAACTAAATAATAAATTATAAATGAAGTTACACTTGTAGCATTTAACACATTAATACTTTCTAAAACAGATGGTAACTAATATAGATGGCACTTGGCGATTGCTGTGTCTTATAAGTATCGCATAGCTATATATGCAGCCTAAAATATGTTTTTTGAGTTCCCAAAAACGATCGAAGAAGCTAGGTAGCTCAAAGTGTCATTGAAATTGTAAAAATAATCCATTGAAGTTTTTTTCTTATCTTATCTTTAAAAGATAGATGAGAGTGAATATAATAATAATAACAGAGGTGAAAGAGATGGGTGAGGGAGAGGAGGCAATGAAATACAGCAGCAGATCCGATGTCTAGGGAATCCTAGTTCTTTCCCTCCTCTATAATATATATATATATATATATATATNATAAATAAAGAGAAAGCAAAGAAGGTGAAGTTAGATTTGTTTGGAGACTGTTGTGACTGTGCCTCCGTTTCCACTTGCACCTATTATTTCCAATCATATACAAACGAATACCATGGGCTTCCTTCTCTCTTTTAATGCATTCCATTGGACCCAATCTCTTCCCCAGCGATCAATTAATTAATCACCACATTTTTTTTTTACATATGACATGCTTTAAATAGCTAATTTAAATGGCACACGTTGTGCGCGTGCAACTTAACCTATTCTCTACACACTCGGATCGGTGATCTATAAGTTAAATTAAAAACAAGGCAACTAGTGTCGTATGACAAAATATGTACTGCGTTTTGATATCCTAACAAGAAGTTGAATACTTCTTGTGTTCATACTTTTGACGTTAGACCAATATTTTTAGTAATTTTTTTCTACAATTCTACACTGGTGTGGTATATATTATTTAATGTTATGTACAATTAGGGGTGAATAAAATTAGTTTAGTTTAGTTAAAAAGAAAAAAAAAAAGTCAAATGCAAATGCAACAAGTGTATATATAGAAAATTTTCTATTTTCCTATTATTTTTAGTGACAAATATAAAAAATAATCGCTTCTAATAATATATTTTAGCGATCATAGCTATTATTAGAAATAAAATTTTAGTAAATATCTAAATGAAAATTCTGCTAAGATAATCAAAAGTTTCTCACACACACACACACACTAATATATATATATATATATATATATATATATATATAGAGACATACACACATACATACAAACAGTTTTGCTATAGTAGAAAACGTCGCCTACCACATAGTGAGGGAAAATCCATTGTAGTTGTCAAATTTGCAGAATCGTGTGCATCTGACAGCTGCAGTGAATTATTACTCACAAAGTACTGGTGGACGACTTCATCAACTACAAAGAGTCTGATATATATAAATATATATATATATACATACACGATTTTGATAAAGAATGTGACATAGTCTATTAACAATGCATCATTGTAAAAATCATCATCAGAAGCTTAATTATTAACGATGATTTTTTCAAAATCTATCCTTAATAATGTGTCACCCACTAAACGACATCACCCCTATGTATTTTTTGGTAAATTCACCCGTTATATCAATACTATTTATATATATATATATATATATGTATATATGTCCCAACAGTTCTTGAAAATAAAAACTATGATAGGAGTGTCAATTTATCATGCTTAAGAATGTAAGTTCCGTGGTTGCTTCTAGTGGTACGTAGAATATGTATTCAACAAGGTATGGAACATATGTTATATTCCACAGATAATATAATGCTACTCATCTGTCTTGAAAGATTCAAGCTACATATGATGCAGGACACAGTACACGATGCTAGATGGATCAATTCCAAATGAGTTATTATAATTTTTTTTTGGTTGGTAATAAGACCTGCATTTAAGCACAAAAGAGAGCCATCAAAGTGTTTGAAAACTGCATTGCATCCAATAAAAAGCCCCATCCAATATAGCCTTTTTACTTTTTACCATTTCCAAAAAAAAATAAAATAAATAAAATATTCATGGTACAAAATCCAGAATCATGAGAAAAGAACGCAAGAACCTGAGAGCCAGTAAACTTGAGGATAGGCAAAATAAGAAAGCGAATCTAGCTAAAATTGGGCCCTTATATCTGCATTTATATAATGCTTTCGTGAATTTAGATTTTTCAAGTTCTAACCACCTGATGTTCGATGCCATTTTTCATAGAAATGCTACCCCTAACGTTTTCCTAACAGTACATGTACCAAGTAAAGAAATTGATCTACAATTGTATTATTGTATTACACGATAATATTCGCACTATTTGTTTTGAGTATAAAATTGATATTATATAGAGTTCTAGGTTAACATTAGAACTCAAGGTAGTTTAGGAAACATAGTAAAACAAGGAAACTAATAAAAGACAATTATTCTTTTAAAATATTATTTTGACCGTTGCCTATTTCATGCATTTTTTTTTATCTTCTGTCACATATCTTTTAATCTTATTTTTACTGGTGTTAATATTGTTGTCGGTGTTGATTGTTTTGTGTCGTTATTCTCAGTTGATATTATGGAAGGTATATGGTTGTTTTCATGCCCCCCTTAAGCTTGGTGTGGCATAGATTGAACACTAAGCTTGAACTGATATTAGCAAACAAGATCATTTGAAAATGACTTTGTAATGACATCTGCAATCGAGATGGAACATATTGAGTTATAAGTTGCTCAATGGCTACTTTATCTGGAACAAAGTGGTAGGGGCTAGTTTGAGCCGATCGAGCAATCGTTTTAAGAGGCATACATGGTTCGGCTGTGTTGAAGAAACAAATCCTGGTGGTTGTTCCCTGTAAACAATTTCTTTCAGGTGACCATGGAGAAATACATTTTTGACATCAAGTTGACGAATGGTCCAAGCATTTGTGGCATCAATGGAGATGATAACTCGTATTGTTGTGTGCCTAATGACAAGGCTGAAAGTTTCATCAAAGTCTTTTCCTTCAACTTGTGTATAACCACGCGCAACTAGCGTTGCTTTTGAGCCAATCAATGGATCCATCCTTCTTGTATTTTATGCGATATATCCATTTGGAGCCAATGACAATTATATGAGATGGTCATGGAACAAAAAGCCATAGGTTGTTGTCATGAAGAGTAGATATTTCAGCGTGCATAGCTTGAAACTAGGAAAGGTCATGTAAAGCAGTTTTAACAGACTGAGGGTTTATGGTTGAAATAAGTAATGCCATTTGGGAGGCAATATGGGAATTTTATTGATAGGGTGCTCATTAGATGTGGCTGGAATAGGAGATGATGGAATGGGTAGAGCTTGTAAGTCAACAAATAAATTATTTTAAAGACTGGCTAATTTATGAAAAGAGATACGAGATGGAAGTGGTTCGGATAAATTAGGGGATAGGTCCTGGACATCAAGATTTTGAACTTAGGGTAGTGGAAATTGGTGCAAAGAGAGAATTGGATTGATGTGAAAGAGGTGGAAGATGGGAGAATGAAGTTGGTATGCTAGAGGGACATGTACGAGAGTCATTATTGTTTTGATTTATAGTTGGTTGTGGTGAAGTTGGGGTTAATGTGTGAAAATGAGGAGAAGATGATTTGACAACGAGTAGAATTGGAATTGGGTTATGCATGTGAGTATCGAGTACATGTGGTGTGATGGCACTTAAGGTGGATATGTTGACATTGGGTACATGTGGCGTGTTGTCATTAGGTGCACGTGACACAGTCTCACAACAAGCTTTGAATGTTGTTGCACAAAGATTTTTCTTCAAGTAAGTATTTTTCTTTAAGTAGGGATAACACCAGCAACCAAAGATTTTTAGAATTCCATAGTCTGGATGAGCTTTAAAAAACCGAAATAAAGAGTATCATATTTTAGAGGAGTAGAATGCAACCAGTTTATAAGGTATACTGTTGTGAAGGATGCTTTGACCCATCGTGTTAAAGGAATGTGGGCATGAAACATCATAGTGAGTCTCATTTCAATGATATGTCGATGTTTTCTCTCTGTTGTATTGTTTGGTTCTCGTGTCCTAGATAGGATATTTGGTGCAAAATGCCATGGCTGCTCTAATAATTTTTGAAAGTTAATGAGATAAACTCACCACCACCGTCACTTTGAAAAATTTTAAGACGATAATTGAATTGCTTTTCAACTAAATTATGAAATTTAACGAAGCATTCAAAGAAATCAGATTTTCTATGTAAAGGAAATTTTAATGTAAACCTAGAATAGTCATCAATAAATATAACATAAATATGATATTGTTGAGTAGAAATAGTTGGATTTGGATCCATAAATTACAATGTATTTTTCCTAAAGGATTACTAGCAATTTTATTTGATAAACCAAAGGGAAGTTTGCAACTCTTTCCCATTTGGCAACTACTACAAATAAAAAAATTTCTTAGTCCAACTAGAAATGTTTACAACTTTTTTGGAGTGTAAAACTTTTAATATGCTTGAATTACGATGTCTCATTCGTTGATACCAAAGTTCAGATGATGCTTATATCGCATTTAGTGCCTAGTGACTACCTTTATCAAGCACGTAAAGCTTTTCTTTTTTACGCCCAATTGCTATGACCTATTAGTTGCAGTTCTTTGTCACAAAGCCATTAGAAGAGAATTCAAAAGTGCACTCATTATCCGTAGTTATTTGACTTACTGAAACTAAATTTCTTTGTTAATCCTAGGACTACAAGCACATTTTTCTAATTTTAAATCACCATTAATAATTTTGATTTTAGCATGTCCAATATGTGAAATAGGCTACTAGTTTCCGTTTCCAACATATATACCATCCTTACCATGATAAGGAAAAATGTTGTAGATCTTGCTGGTGTTGTTTGCCATATGTGAGGTTGCACCCGAGTTTGCATAAAATCCTGGGTCTGTGGCATCTTCCAAATTTAGTGCAACTAGTGCCTCTGGTATATATTCATTAGTGTAAGAGTGATCAAACTTGTGCCAATAGTGGAAGGCATTATGATTTGATTTTTTGCAGATTTGAGATACAACTTGATCATTAGTATTAAAATTTAATTTTTGATGTTGATCGGATTTTGGATTTTCTGATCTGCCTGCATGAGGCAATGCTTGTGCCAGTCTATTATCATAAGATCAAAATTCTACTGGTCTCTCTTCATAAATTCTTGCTAGTGCTAATATATTATCATAAGGTCGAGTTACTACTTGTATGTTTTTGTAAGGTATGGCTGCTAGAACAAACCCCTTTCCTCTTGAGTTGAAGTGGCATCCTCTGCTTCTTCTTCCTCGACCTCTGTCTTTGACAAGGGCCTAAGAATGGTCAGCTCCATATCCGCCAACTTCGTTATCTGTCTCAAGAAAGTGATTATGGCTTTGAAGATGCTCTTGCTCCTTGGTTGAAGGAAGTAGTTGTCCTTTAATAAATTTACATAGAGAATAAGCACCGTCTATGCTTACATTGAAGCTTAGAACCTCGTTTGACATAATACTCAATAGCCAAGTATGTTGTAAGTAGCCCATTGTTATTTGTCTAAGCATCATAATCAGAATTGTACACGATGATTTATGTTTCGTGTTGCTCGAACTCACTTGGTGGTTCTCCGTTTGTCATATGATGATGGATACCTAGACTTCGAAATAACAGAACAACCTGTGAATGCAAAAGGAGAAAATTAGTTGTGCTAAATTTGATTGAAACCAAACTAGTGCACTGGTGAAAGGAATGGATTGTTAGGATTGACCCTGTTTGTTTCATTTTGTGGGCAATGGGCTGTTGAGCATTGATTTTGGTTTAGTACGAAGCCTTTGGTTTGAGAATCTATGGAGATAGAGTTTTTTGTGGAATTGTGCTATGATAACATAAAGAATTTGATTTACAATTGTACTATTGTATTTCACAATATTATTTGCACTATTTTGTGTTAAGTACAAAACTGATATTATATCAAGTTCTAGGTGAACGTTAGAAGTCAAAGTAGTTTAAGAAACATAGTAAAACAAGGAAACTGATAAAAGAGAATTATTCTTTTAAAGGATTATTTTTGCTGTTGCCTATTTCATGCGATTTTGGGCTTTTTCAAATATCTTCAATCTTAGCTTTGGTGGTGTTAATATTGTTGTTAGCGTTGACTGTTTTGTGTCTTTATTTTTTGTTGATGTTATTGAAGGTATATGTTGTCATCACAAAGGTATTGATTTGATAAAGAGTTTTGATAAATATTATTTGAGGAAATTACACGTGGGATACCCGAACTATATCTGGTGTTACAGTTAGGTACCCAAACTTTTTTTTGTTGCAAATGAGTACCTGAACTCACAATTTTCAACTACATTGATACTTTTTATCATTTCCGTCCAATTTTTTCCGTTAAATCACATGCAGATCTCGTGAGAAGGAAATCCAGGGGCACTCGACATCTTTTCCTCTCTTATTCATCCCTTTTTCGACAGTCACGCCTCTTTGCAAAAAAAAAAAATTTAGGGCAAAATTCGTTTGGGGAGTTTTCACAATTTTTTCCTAATTTGTGCTCTAATTTTTTCTCTAATGTCTGTTCGAAATCCAAATTGAATCATACTCCTTCTAAAATCTCTCAAAACTTGATCTTCTGAACTAGGGTTCCTATTCCTCTCATCGATATTGGTCGGCAAAGTGATAGGAGACGAAAATATGAAAATGTCGTCGGTGAATTTTATTAATTTGGAGGATGATGATGGACCAAGTTACCATAAGTGCTCTGTACTTCATTTCTGTTTACTTTAATGTTGGTTAGGTTTATTTTCTTGTTTGTAAGGAGGAAATTTTTTTGGGTTTGTACTTCGTTAAAGATTGGGTTTGTAAATAAATTTGTTGTTCTTATGTGAGAACTTTATAATGGTTGTTTTACGAAATGAATGATGTCATGGGTCCAAAAAAAACTGCAGTATTTACTTTCAATTTTGCTGAACATGGTTTGTGTGTGTAATTTGTATTTGTGTGGGGTTGGGTTAAAAAAGGGAATAGAATATTGAAAAAGTTGTCTGTTGTGCTTTCATTTTACTAAACATGGTTTGTGTATTTGTGTAGGGTTGAGTTAGAAAGCAGGTCTGTTGTGTGTCAATGTGCATTGATGTTGTTGAGATTGGTGATGTTTTGGTTGTCTATGGTCCCTGCTTGGTGGTTGTTGTATCAAAGCACATTGAGTGTATATTATATAGGTAATGCTGGTAATGCTGAATATTAAAGTATATTTTAGAGATAGTGATGATAAGAAAAGCATTTAAAATTGATCGTATTGAAATTTTGAAAGTAAAGTATTGTTTTTTTTTCTTAAAAAAAATTGGTTATTAATGTTGTTTTTTTGTTGCATGTTGCATGTTGACTTATTGTGTTTAACTGAATTGACATGGTTGTTTGTTAGTGAAGTTGACATGGTTTGAAATTAATGCACTGTTTGAATATCATTTGCAGCACCTAGCTCTAGGTTGTTTACCATAATTGTATCATCATTGATATTTTGAGAAAGTAGGTGGTAAAAGTGTTTACAAGGGGGGTATGGTAGACTATGTAGACCACTGTGACCTATATAAAATGGGGTATTATGCTTTGCAGAAAATAGGCATGGAGTTAGGGTATGGAGAAAACACTAATAGTTTTTATAGGCTTCTTTGGAAGGGTTTAGTAGATGATGGATTGATGTACATCTATGGGGATGAAAATATTATGAGGATGAGTACTAACCTTCACCCTAACAATATTGCCAAGCTCTATATTACAAAGTGTACCCTTTCAGAGCCTTTAGCCATTATACCACCATCAAAATCTTCACATCTAGTGAAAATAAAGGCCCAAAGAAACCAAAGCAACACTCCAAGCTCATCCCATAGGCAAAAGACCCAAGCCCACACCCCAGCCACAGCTTGCCTCTCAACCTTTGTTACTGACCCAATTTAAGTGGGAATCCCAGGTCCAGCACACACCCCCAACCTCACCCCAACACCACACTTCTGGCCCATCTCACACCCAACACCACACTCCAGCCTCACCCCAACACCCATCCGAGGCCCAAACCCATCACAGGCCTAGACCCCTGACCCATCTGAGGCCCACATCCCAGGCCCATTACAGGCCCAGACCCGTGACCCATCTCAACCCTCACCCCATCCTTAAATGCAGAAACAATTAGTGATGATAGTCAGGACTCTAACTTTTGTCAATCTGATTATGATCAAGATGACGATTACATTGCTTTTGATGGGAATGTTGACATTAATATGGAATGGAGTGGGCTGAATATTCAACAGCCATGGGGAGAATATGAAGAAGATGATATAGGGGAAAATGAACTTGATTTGGCGGATGAGGTATTGCAAGATTGGACGAGTACAGATAGTGATGATGATGATAGCAGGGTTAGACGTAGACGTGCATCTGAATTTAATGCAACAATTGATTTAGTATACCCTCATTTTAGACTAGGAATGGTGTTTGTTAATGTTGATGATGTTAGAAAAGCTATAGTTGCTTATGGGATAAAGCAACAAAGAGTTATCAAATATATTAGCAATGACAAAAGGAGGGTTAGAGCCAGATGCCAAGGTAAAGGTGAAGAAGGTAGGGACTGTGAGTGGTTGTTCTTTGCTTCTGTTGAGCTAGATGGCACAAGCTTTAAGATAAAGACATTGTTTGACATCCATACATGTTATGGAAAGGTATTTGATAACCCGAGAATGGCAAGTAAGTAGCTGGCTGAGAAGTATGTTGATAGGTTTAGGCAGGAACCTAAATTGAAGAACAATGCATTTTTTGAAACGATCAAGGTAGATTGCTTTTGTGAGGTGAGTAAGCCAAGATTCTACAGGGCAAGGAATAAAGCTATGAAAATTATTGAAGGTTTTGTGGGCTTTTAGTATGAGCAGGTGTGGGCATATTGTGAGGAGCTTAATAGAAGTAATTGTGACAATTTTGTGTGGGTGGAGAGTGAGTTGCAATGTGATATTTCATTGTTCAAGATGATATATGTTTGTCTTAAGGCTTTGTTGAAGGGTGCATGCTAGTAATTGGTCTTGATGGCTGTCACATTAAAGGTCACCATCAAGGGCAATTACTAACTGTTGTTGGGATAGATGCCGACAACTCGATATATCCAATTGCATATGCATTGACAGAGGCAGAGAATAAGGATACTTGGATATGGTTTTTGGAATTCCTCATACAAGATTTAGGCGTTATGAACAGTCATGCATGGACTTTCATGTCAGACAAACTGAAGGATTTAATTAATGCTTTAGATGAGTTGGTTCTAAATGCAGAGCATAGACATTGAGTCAACATTTTTACAAAAATTATGCAAAGGCATGATTCAAAGGTCCTGCACTTAGGCAAGGCCGATGGGCTGCTGCTAGGGCTGGAACGGTGCCTAGGTTTAAGGGTGAGATGGAGAAGATTAAGTGCATGTCTCTGAAGGTATTTGAATGGCTTAATGAGCACCTTCTTACCTATTAGAGCTGATTATATTTGAGCACTATACCTAAATGTGATATTCTTCTAAACAATTGCTGTGAGTCATGGAATAGTGCATTGTTGCCAGTAAGAGATAAGACAATAATAATATTGTTGGAAGGAATTCAGATTTACCTCATGAAAAGGATGGCTAAAAGGAGGGAATCAATTTAGAGGTGGAATGGGGAGCTCGGACCCAAAGTTTCTCAAAAAGTAGAGAAGTTAAAGTATAAGTCCAAATATTGCATATGTGACTGGGCATGAGAGTTGCTTTTCCAGGTCAAGATGGCAAATGAGCCTCAGTATGTTGTGGACATCAACCAGGGGACATGTAGCTGCAGGGAATGGGACTTGACTGGCATTCCCTGCTCACATGCATTTTTTGCCATCCTTTAAAGGCACATGGACTCGGTTATATTCGTGAGTTCTTGGTACGAAAGGGAGTGCTTCTTGAAGTCTTATAACTTTGTGGTGGGCCCAATTAATGGGACAGAGCTGTGACTACAACCATCATATGCCCTCCTGTATCCACCCAAATACCATAAACAGCCACGGAAACCCAAGAAATTGAGAAGAAAAGAAAGTGATATAGTTGGACCAAGTGGAACCAAACTGAGGAGAACAAGCCTGAAGATGACTTGCAGCAAGTGTGGAGACCCTACCCACAATGCAAGACTTTGCAAGGTAGCAAGAGGGCAATCACCACAGGTTGTATTGATTTTATTTTGTCTTTCTTCCGATGTATTTATTTTAGGAAATAGTAATTTCATTTTTCTTAGGTCTATTTTAATCTTTGATGAATTAAAATAGAGGAATTATCAAAGGATTTTAAATAGAGGAATTAATGCCATTGAATTGTAAGCTTATAAGTAATTTTCCTTTTTCTTTATTCTTTCTATGATCAGGTTCAACAAACAGATCCATAGTCACAGCCAGAGCCACAACCACTGCCACATCCAAAGAAGAATGGAGGAAGACCAAAAAAGGCAGCTACAAGTGCAATTCATATCCACAAAGCTTGATGATACTCCGTTTGGTGTTATGTTCACTGTGTACATTTCTTGAATTTTGTTAGCATAGGTGTTGGTTTTGGTGTTCTGTATAGTTGTACATTTATTTAGAATTCTGTTAGCATAGGTGTGGCTAACAAATTTTGTCCACTTTGTACATTTGTTTAGAAATCTATTAGCATAGGTGTGGCTAACATATTGACTATGTGACTTATTTTTTGAAGATGTTGCACCAAAAGGATGCAAGGTGCTTATTTTTGAATAGTTTCACCAAAAGGATGTATATCAGTTTGACTATGTATCATTCACAATTTCAGTACTTAATGAAGTTTACTTCTTCCATTCAAACACTAATAATTCGGTTATAATTTAATTATTCCAATTGTACTATAAACTATCAAGGCAACATCAGGTCAAGCAATTTAAACACCAAGCCAGGGATATTTACATATGTCATTTATAATCAAATGTTACATTTCTTGTTCAGTTTAACTCAAAATCACTCCTATACAACTTGAATATCTAATGTAATAATAACAAATACAATGACACTAATTTCATGCTTTATAAAGGTGCCATATAAATACACACATCAGTAAACTTATAAATTCTAAAACTACTATTTTTCTAAGACGACAATTGCTTCTTTCCAAATTTGACATTCCTTGTAACAATCCTGGTATGATTTGTCTTGAATGTGGACACATTGGAAGATCACACCATTCAAAAAAAGCCACAGCCATGATTATGTTTATCTTGCACCAAGAAACAAAATTATCATATATTTTAACTAAGTTGCACAACTACTTCAATGGCGGCAACAACACAAACGAACAAAAAATATGAACAAAACTCATGTAAACTCATATAAACCACTTTCGAATCAAATGATAACACCATTTTTAATAATAATAAACATTAAAAAAAAAAAACAGGTTCAGTGTGGCACATATGCCTAATTAAACAAATTTATTCTCAATACCCAAATCAAATCACTTGAACAAAACTCATGTAAACTCATCTAAACCACTTTCAAATAAAATGACAACACCATTTTTCATAAACATTAAAAAAAATATTTTTTTAAAAAAAATATGTTCAATTCAACGTGGCACATATGCCCAATTAAACAAATTTCTTCTCAATACCCAAATGAAATCACTTGCATTACTCATAAAAAAAAAACACTTACAATGTACTTCTCACATCCGCTGAACCTCATTCCTGGATTGCTATCAGTCTAAGATGTTTTTTGGATGCTTAGCCTTCCACAGTTTTACATTATTGGTTGTCTCATCTAATTTCCACATTCCATGGCTTCCATTACTGGTTAACAGCTTTTTCCCCTTATTTTTTGCAAATCATGGTTGACCCATGAAGAAGAAGAAGAAGAATTGCTTGGCCCTAATACTTTCATTTCTATTAGGCACAAGCTTAAAAGAATTGAAGAAGAAGAGGGACAAATAGAGAGAGAAAAAGACGTCGAGTGCCCCTGGATTTTCTCCCCACGCGGTCTGCATGTGATTTTAACATACAAAATTGGACGGAAATGATAAAAAGTATCAACGTGGTTGAAAATTGTAAGTTCAGGTACCCGTTTGCAACGAAAAAAATTTGGGTACCTAAGTGTAACACTCGATATAGTTCGGATACTCTACGTGTAATTTTCTCATATTATTTTGATCTTTAAAATAGTTATATTCAACAATACTGCATAAATAACATTAGAGCATCTTCAATGATACTATTTTCTAAACTATTCTAACACTACTATTTAAATTAACATATAATGATACTGGTATATAAGAATATATAAAGCACTAAATGAAGATATAAAGATAATATGTCAAGAGTAATGAAAATATTGACAAATTTAACTTATAAAGTGAGTTTGATTTTCTACATTTAAATCAAATTGACTCTTTCTTTTAATTTTTGAATGATAAAGAGCTTTTTGAATGATAAAGAGCCTATTGTAGATCCTAAAAAAGAGGGTTGACTCTCTATTTTAAAGAAAATGAAGAAAATAAGGCACCTATTAGAGATGCTTTTAAATATGAATATGTTAAATGGCTAAAATTACTTTTATCAAATACATTCAGTTTGGTCACATACACTCTCTATATGAATACTAGGTTATCATATAGACTTGTACATATATGTTATCATCTTTTGTCTCAAATTTTTTTTGTACATATATGTTCCCTTGATGGATCATCCTTTGTCTCAATTTTTTTGTTTTCATTTATGTTTAACGAATGATAGAATTTTATCTAATTTTAAAATAATTTTTTTAACTTGTTTTTTTTTCTTCTAATGTTTTAAATTAAATGAGATAGCTATTGAATAACCACTTAAACTTAAAATTTAAGCTAATAAGAAATATGTCATCATTTGTTTTATATTTTTTTTTCAGAACACTCACATTGACATGTAGGCCTAATTATTTTTGGGATCACTCTCTAGTTTTTAGATATATATTTTTTTAATTTTGTGTAAAATTGTTGAATTTTATTCATAAAAAATTTCAATTTTTTTTAGTTCTAGTACTATATTGAATAAACATATTTTTCAAAATTTAAACTGATGAGAAATATGTCAATTATAATTTTTTCTAACAATAGCAATATATCATTGGGATATTTACATTAAAAAAAAAATAGACACAGAAGATGCCCACTCTGTTTGATAACATGTCCCAAATATAAATCGGAACATGTGGACATGTCAAATGCGGAGAGAAACTCCTTCATTAATGGTTTAAATTAAAACCCTAATTGGGTTAGCTAGTGACACACCTTTGTACTTACCACGTAATAGATTCCCAAAACATCAAAATCCATGTATAAATGCACATACTTACATGCAGTTTTTATATTTGTCATGGCCAAAAGCTAAGTCTCTCTTTGAATCCCATGATGCACAGATTTACATGGATATATATTCTATATGCCCCTAACTACAACAGTTAAGCTACTTTGTCCATATAGTATATATGATATTTTTGCTTTGTTGTTGTTGATGTTATTTACTTATTTATTTATTATTTGTTATATACAGTCCCTCAAGATTGGGGATCGATCTTATCTCTTGGGATCAGAATGACATTAAAAAAATGAAGAAAGGCCAAACTAGTCAACTGGCATCAAAACACATATTACTTTCTGGTGAAGAAAAATACTGCATTTATGTCCACAATGCGTGACACCTAGTTATGGTTGCCATATATGCAAAGAGTAATATTAAAGCGACTAAGTAAAAATATTATATAAATTTACTAATATATATACTAAATATTACGTGTTAATATTTAATTAGTTTATAATTTTTTTCACTTTTTTTCCATCAAAAACTCACTTATTCATAATTAATTTTTATAAATATGCTAATCGATAAAATATTAATATATGATATTTAATATGCATTTTTGGTATATTTAGTTGGTTACTTATATGCAAAAACTATGTGTAAATTGATTAAATGTATCAAACGCGAGCAAAATAATTTATTAAAATATATGAAACATGAATTTTTTTTTTACAAATTAGTTACTTCAAGGAAAGCTACCGTAGGTATGGAGCATGGGAGTGCCCCAGGATGAATTAAAATTGTAGGGAAAATGGTTCTCCAATTCTTTGTAATGATTTAGATTCCATTTTAAAACCCCTTTTTTTATTTTATAAATTTCAATTTTTATTAAATATTTGCTGTTAAGGGCTAGGTATAAAATAGGTCTTACAACCCTTGACATTTAGTCTGGCAAAAAAAGGCCACAGCGCCCACGACATGTCATATTTTCTGAGGCCACACTATTTCACAAAAGCAGGTTAAACTATACTGAATTTTTCCATAATATAATAGAAATTAATGTTTTTTATTTTTAAATAATATTTTTTTATATTAAATAATATTTTATTATTATTAATAATATTGTCTGTAATAAATAATTTTAATTTATTATGTATAAAATTTTAATTATAGTAAATAATTTTAATTTATAATAAATAATATTTTTTATAATGAATAATATTATGTATAATAAATAATATTTAATTTATAATATATAATTTTTTATTTATATTATATAATATTTTTAAAATTTTTTATTCAAATAAAGATTCACTGCATAAATTCCCGGAAAAGCAACTGAAAGCTACTTACCAATTTATTTTCTTAGAAAAATATTTCTTGGTTTTATACCTAAAAGGCATTTTAACTAAGTGAGTAAAATAAAAAAAAATAAAAAAAATGAATATATTGAATGTTAATTCGTAACCTTACATTTGCTTTAATTTGGACTTTTTTTTAAAACTTATTAACACGCTTTTTATTTTCTCTGCAAAATTGATATTATGATTTTTTTGAATATTAAATTTTTTTAGCTAGAGGGATTGAATATTTGTTAGTGTATATATATGTAACAAGGACATAATATAATAAACTTATATATTGTATTTCTTTAATTTGATGAATAACTTATATATCGTACTTATGCATAATTTTGTAGTTAGCTAGGCTATGTATAATTTCCACGATGCAATTCTGCATTGGGAACTTTGACTATTTAACTAGTACATTACATGCCGGATAATTAAATAAATGAATATTAATGTACTATCATATATAAGACAATGTTTTAGATTAAAAAAATTTATACTAATGTATGCAAATATATATATATATAATTATTTACACATGTATTTATATACTTGTTATAAATATATATATATATATATATATATATATATATATATGTCTGTGTATAAAACAGTCTCCTTGTAAATTTTAAACGATTTTTTTTTTTTGGTAATGAGTAAATTTTATGTATAGCTACTGAAATTATTATCATGCTCAAAATCGTTTGGCGTTGTGTCTTTCCATCCATGGCGGATGGGTGGGCCCATTGAATGCTCAAAATTGTTTGTGTTTGTATATATATGTTACCCATAATTATGCGATGAGGTTTTTGAAATTTGGAGTGAATTTCATCAATTGAGAAATTCATACACAGAGAGAGAAAGTAGAGCAATCACGTCGATCTTTCAAGAGAAAGAAGAAGAAAAAAAAAAGCTATATATGTGGCTATAGAATTAATATACATAAGTTAGAAAAGCTGAAACTTGAGAGGCTAGCTTTACTTTCTAGAGAGACGAAATCAGAGAATTTTTTTGCAAAAGGACGAGCGTAAATATATAGAGTGGAAAGTGATAATATTAAAAAAGAAAATTGATATTCACCAAAAAAAAAAAAAAGAAAAAAAAAAAAAAATTGATGAACAGTAAGAGGATAAGAAGAGACCTGAATGAAAGGGGTCTTAAATAGCTTTTTGTATAAAAGGGAAAATTACATAGATGCATGCATTCGCATTGGGCATAGAGTAGAAGGATATATGAGTCAAAACCATTAAAATCATTGTCATTGGTCAATCACATTATGCTGCCACCTGCCGTCCAAATTAAGACACAAGTAAAGACAACCTCCAAATTCCTTTTCCCATTATCATCATATGCTTTACCATCATGCCCACCCAAAATGCCACTATTAATACACACACACACACATATAGAACTTAGCTGTAAGTTATACCCATATATAGTACTTATGTAATGGTCATTTGTGATTACACACAATCCAATAATGTAAAGTTGTAAACCGAACAATGTACAATAACTTTATGCAACATCAAAGTAAAACATATGTATCTTTTGCGAGCTTTAGAAAATAATTATTAAATGTTCATTTATTAATTGCTTATTGTATTGCATTATCTTACAACTATTACTAACAAAAAATAATATTATTTGTTACGATTACCAATCAAATTTACATATTACATATTATATATTTGATATTTTAATAGTTATCATTAAATAATTTATATTTTATTAAAATTTTAATATTTAAAAATAAAATTAAATATTTTTAATTAAAATTTACTATAAATATTCAATTCAACTAGTGATAATCACAAGTAATGATAGATAAAAATATTCAAAAAATATATATCATATGTACAATTTGTTTCTCCTCCAATGGATTCTTAAACAATTATTATTAATTCATAAATAAAGATTACTATTAATTTTTACTAAAAAACAAAAACAAAAGTACTTTCAACTTTCTACTAAGGTACATGGACTTCAAAATTAACTTGGGTCGAATTCAGCTTGGACCTACTTTCTTTCGGTTTGTATCTAGCCTAGTCTATCTACTTTTTGCCTGATATAATATAAATACCTGCTTTAAGTATCAATTTGTGTCGAACTAATCAAATGAGCATATATTTTTGTTTTGGTAATAATCAAACGAGCAAATTAATGACTATTTTTCTTATCTAAATACTCTCTTTCGAGAAGAAAATTTGTTTTACACATGTCATTTCTTGATTTATTTAATTTTGATAAACCATGTCGTTTCTTGATATAATTATAGATGAGAGAAAATGCAATAGAATTTAACTTCTTCTTCTTCTTTTTAAATGACATTGAAAATGAAAAAAATTGGAATTTAAATTTTTTATCCCAAAAAACAATACTTATTCTCACAGGAAATGCTTGCTAGAAATCAATAACATTTACGAACGCGAAATTTAAATTGGTTGGTGGATAAGACCTTAGCTATGCTCTGTGGAAATAGGCATTAATTAAATGGATTGGTATCTAAAAATGTTGATTTATATTCACAACCTAGCTCACTGAAATGTCACAGAGAAATAAAACCTTTTTTTTTTTTCCAAAAAATACATCACAAAACAAAAGATGCCAACCATCTCTGGAATAGATATAGTTCGCTTCTAATCTATCCTATAGTATTTTTATTTTATATTTTATTTTTCTGTGTGTGTAGGTGGAAGAAATAAAGATAAGGAGTTGATATAGCAAAGATATAAATCACAGCATTTTAATTTCTGTCACTCTTTGTTCTATACTGTTTTTATATTCCAGAATCATTAATTATGTAAATTTATGCAAGTACAATTCGGAAACACTAGAAATATATATTTCCACACCATTCGTAAAGGCTGCTCCACAAATCAAAGACAGTTTGTTTTTCTTTTCCAAATAAAGGGTTGGGGAAATTATATTATAGAAGAAAAAAGACAGAGTCACATGGAAGGGTTTTGGATAGGGTATTGAGAAGAAAGACATAGAAATGGGTGAATGATATGATATAGTGGATTATGTAGATTTTTGTAGAGTATGGTTAGGAATATTTTAAGGGTTTGATGAGGTTAAATGACTGGAGGGAAGGAGACAGTGGGTCTAAGAAGTGTATTGGAGGATATTTGTCACACTCACACACCAAATGTGATTGTTTTAGGCACAAATTAAAACCACCTAATCTCAAATTTTGGCTACCATTTTCCTTATATATACACCTTCTCATTCTTTGCTTGTGTCCCCCTCCTACCCCATCTCTACCTACTGTTGATGTATATATACTTGTTCTCTCTCTCTCTCTCTCTCTATTTTTGTTAAAGTATATAATTTAATTCTATCTACTTTTTATAAATTTTGAATTTTTAAAATCAAATGGTTTTAACATGGTCTCAAAGCTTAAAGTCCTAGTTCAAAATTTGATAGTGCCAGCTTTTTAAATTATTTACTTTTTCATGTAAGGAGCTGTCATATGGATTTTGTCCCCATATTTTCTACCCGAGTGTTAATCTTTGTTCCATAGATTTCATCCCGGCTGTTAAAGTTTATAATCTAATTTCGGTCCACCTTTTACTAAATTTAAACTTATGCGATCAAGTGGTTCAGTTTTTGGTTTAATAGTTTTTAATATGAAAAGAGAAAAAAAATAGAAATATTATTAAATTTTAGCCCTCTTGTCATACATGTGTGCTTTATATTTGAAATTTCAATCATTCTTCATGTTGCATAAAAGAAAAAAAAAAGTTTACTATGAAATTAATATTTCTTTAAAATATCATAGGAACTCCTCCAACTGAATAAAATATTAGGTAACAAGCTGTAGCAATATCTAGAGCCATGATATCATACTTAATCAGCTGAGTACAGCAACACCACAGCATGGTTTAGACTTTAGTGGAAGTCTTTTATATTTATTAAGGCCATGTTTCGTATGGCTTTTAAAAAGTCAAAAATAATTTTTAAATTTTAAAATCTGTTTTTAAAAATGTTTAGATGATTTTTTAAAAATATTTCTAGCATAAAGAAGAAAAAAAAAACAAAAGTTATACCAAATATAGCAACACCGAAAATTTAAATTTTAGCAGAATATATTGTCCATGACTATTAATTAAATGAGTGTAAATAATAAATTAATTAATGTTGTTGGTCCCATTTATAGTAAAATCACGACAGGTACAGCATATCCCAGATTTTTTGTTCTTTGGTCATTATATATACAGGTCGCGGAAATTAATGCACAAGACAATTACTATGATATTCTTATGATCCTTGTAAGTTGAATTCAATTTTCTAGGCATATACTTCACCCAGCTAGCCTTCAGGGTTTTCAATATGTTTAACGTTGTGAACCAAACTTTATGGGCAAGTTTAGTCAAAATTTATACAATTCTAATTTCGAAACCTACTAGCTTGACTATTAATTTGATAATATGACTGCAATTCATAGTTTTTATTTGCATAGTAACACGTGAGAAAACCAGTATAAGGAAAGTGAAATAATCTTTTATTTTTTTTGGTTCAAAGTGAAGTATTCTTGGAACTCAAATGAAAGACACATACTTGCATGAAACATGCTAACTGTTTGGAATTTTTTAGCTATTTTTAATTGGACTCAGATCTATCTTTTAAAATTAAACTTAAAGAGTTTTGATTTGATAGATTGTTAAAATAATATTATCAAGTCAATTGATAAAAAACAGATTATATATATTTATATAAATTAGTCTCACATTGTATCTATATGACAATTTTAACATCAAAACTTCATTTATATTAGCCTTTAGAACTCTTTAATTAGAGGTTGATTTAAAGTTGCATTATTTGTCTTATATGAGATTAGTGAAATTCTAAGTCTTGTTAGACAAAGTAAACTCAATCTGAATGCAGAAAAATTAATAACCTATTAATTTCAGTTCTAAAAATTAAATTTTAAAGCTAATAAAAAAAATGGTAAAACCATCGTGACTTAATATGAGCTTTATATATATATATATATATATATATATATATATATATATATATGTAGTTCTGATATAGTAAGACGTGGTAAGGATATTATGGTAAGAGCATTTTATTTTCCAAAACATATCATATAAATAATGTCAACTCATTTAAATATATTTTTATTCTTTTTAAATGAATGAACTCTAATTAGAGAAGTAACAATCCTTCAAATTTGCATTATAAGAGGTAATTTGTAATTTTTTTTTTAAATTTGATTGATGATTTATTTTTTTACATGGCAATCGACATAGATGATATGAAGTCGCCACATAAAATATTAAGGCCCTCATAGTATTTTTACTAAATCAAAATTATATATATTTATATATTATTTTCTTAACTACATTAAATGATCCCCTTCTCTTTATAAGTAGAATATGAAGTATTCATATATAGTTTTCATTAAGGTGTCGTTTGATAATTCATTCATTTATAATTTTTAGTTTTAGTTTTTGAATTTTTTAAAAATAAAAAATGAAAATGCGTTTGATAACCATCACTACTAGAAAATAGAGTCATAGACGTCGGTGAAAAACCAACGTCTTAAGTGTATACACGACGGACAGCAAACCGTCGTCTAATGAGGCGTCGTCGATACTTATAAAATATAAACAACGGTTAAAAACCGACGTCTAAAACTTTACTACGACGGACCACACCGTTGTCTAAAACCACGCTGAAACCACGTAGACGCTACGAGGCAAATATATAGACGACGGTTTAAGATTGGAACCGTCGTCTATGTTAAGTATAGACGTATAAACAACGGTTTAATGTAGAAACCGTCGTCTATGTTTCAACATAGACGACGGTTTCTACATAAAACCGTCGTCTATGTTTTTTTTTTTTTTTTTTTTTTCGCTGCTTTTAAATAAATTTATACAAAATTATATTAAATATTAAATATATTCTAATTACAAAACTCTTATACAAAATTACTAATTAAACCAAAACTCTCATATATAATTTTTCACACAATATATGCATGGGTAGTTCATACATATCATCAAGTTTAATACATATCATCAAATTTCATATATATCACCGGATAATTTATACAATTTTTGATTATATACACAATATACAAATTAATAACCAACTTAACAAATACATTCAATATTCAAACAAATTATTTATATACCGTCATTTTTTTTTTAATTTTTTAATTTTTTTTTAAGGAATGGGTAAAGACGACGGTTCTAAGCTAAAACCGTCGTTTTTTTTTAATACCCAGAACGTTTATAATTTAATCAACGACGACGATTTTTTTAGGAACCGTCTTCTATTCTCTACAAAGAGAGACATGTGGCAGCAACGTGGATGCCACGTGTCTTAGGGATTTATAGACGATAGTTTATAAAGAAACTGTCGTCGTTGATTAAATTATAGACGACGGTTTTGTTTATAACCGTCGTTGATTGTTTCTTTATACGACTGTCCGTCGTCTTTATTACCTACCAAAGTTAATAACCGTTGTATTAGTGTATCAACGTCGGTTTTCTTTGTTAACCGACGTCTATATAAAAATAAGGCTGACGTCGATAGCTTATTTCTGTAGTAGTGCATTTTCATTTATTTTTTTGAAAAAACAAAAACAAAAATGTGTATGATAACCATTTTCATTTTTTAAAAACTAAAAACTATTTTCACTTTTCTTTTAAAAGAAAAAACTGTTAAAAATTAATTTTCATTTTTAGTTTTCAATTTTTTTTTTCGATCTTTGATAATGCTAAAATACAATACAATTCGAACAATGCTTGAATCTGAGACTGCCCATACTAACACCATCCATATATAGTCGAGACAACGAATTGCTCGAACAGGGCTGGAACTTGGGACCGTCTGGTCTGGGCCAGATTCCGAGACAACTCTGTCTTGGCCGAAATCCAGGATAGCTTGGTTAGGGCCAGAACCTGGGACCGCCTGGTAGGGGTCGGAACCCGGGACCACCTGGTCGGAGCAGTAACCCTAGACCGCCCAGTCAAGGCTGGAATCTGTGACAGCCTGGTTGGGGCTGCAACCCGAGATAGCTCGGTCCAGGTTGCAAATTGGAACTGCTCGGTACTGGTTGGAACCCGGGACTGCCTAGTCCCGGCCGAAATCCGGGACAGCTCAGTACGGGCTGGAATCTGGGGCAGCCAGGCTCGGAACCTAAGACCGCCCGGTTGGGGTTCGAACCTAGGGCCGTCCGGTTTGGGCTGGAATCCAAGACAGCCAGACCCAGAACCTGGGACTGCTCGGTCGGAGCTGCAACCTAGGACCGCCGGTCCGAGCTGGAATCCGAGACAGCCTGGTCCTGGCCGGAACCCGGAACTGCCAGGCCCTAGGCCAGAACCTAGGACTGCCCGGTCGGGGGTAGTTCTTGGGATTGGTTGGTCCAGACTGGAACCTGGGATCAGGACAGCCTTGTCTGAACCGGAACTTGGGACACTATGGTAAGGGCCAAAATCTGGAATGGACAATAATTGAATATAAATTTGTTTAAATTTATTTGTAAAGTTTTTAAAAAAATAAAAAAAATTAATAAAAATAAAAAATAAAAATGATTATCAAAAATAATTTTTTTTGCATAAAAAAAATTAAAAAATGGTTGTTATTTTTCATTTTTTTCTTTTAGCAAAAACATAAATAAAAAATTATAAACTATAAACAAAAGCTAAAATCCTAAAACTAGAAACAAAAACTGAGCGTTAACAAACATACCCTAAATGTTTCTCTTTTTCTTTTTTAGTTTTTTGCTGAAAATAATTGTGTTTCTCTTAGCCATACTCTGACATGGTCATTCTATAATATGTGTCTGGTGTCCCATAAAAAAAAAGTAGCCAGAAATTAAAAAGAAGTAAAGAAATAATGGTTTTTACCAAAAAAAAAAATTGAAAGTAAAACAGATAATGGGATTTGACTCAAATCATTAGAAGAAATTAGTTAATAGTGAGACATACATGAGCAACAGCCAGTTAACTAATTTCTATCTTGCACTCCCATGCTATGTCTATTTGCAAGAACACTTAGCTTGGGTCGGGGAGGGGGAGCGGGAGCGGGGGGAGGGGATATAATAACTTTTTTAAGGCAAATTTTCACTGTACAAATAAACTTTGTTAATATCAAAATAAAAATACACCTAATAGAGAGAGCTTTACTCGGTATAACACCTTCTATACATTGGTTTGCATCTCAATGGAATGTCAGGTGGGATAACTTGTTCTCTGAGTATGTGATGGATTATCCTTACCTGTTGATGCCCCCTGGTTTGTATAGGTTTGCTCATAAGGATGGAAAAGTCGACTTTTTGTTGTTTGCGGTGCTGCTGATGAATCATGTTTGGGAGGTCAGAAATGACCTTGTTTTCTCAGGTATAACATTTCCAGTTGGAGGCCAGTATTTAGGTTTTGAATGGCAAGTTTAGAGAATTTCAGATTTCAAGAGAGCTTCCTTCGCCTCTGGTGTTGGAAACCAGTGGTCCTAGGACAGTTTGGACTCCACCACCTACTCATTTTATTAAACTTAACTCGGATGTTGCTTTCAAGAGTGGAGGGTGTTTTGCTGGAGAGAGCAACAGGATGATTTGTGGTGTTCATGTTTTTAAGGAGAAATGTAGTCTTCCTGCTGCTGGGGAGTGCTTCGGTATCTTGAAGACTGTCCAGGCTGCCTGTCAAGAGTGATGAAAGGAGGTGGTTTTTGAGAGTGATGCTAAAGTTGTGATCCAAAACTTGAACAAGGAGGAGTCGGTTTCTGTCCACTGGTCCCTTTCCAGTTTCATTGTTTTTTCCATTAAGTCTTTATGTTATTGTTTCAATGTTTTCTCTTTTGTTTGGACCCCGAGAGTTGCCAACTTTTTAGCTCATGAGGTTTGTAAATGGGCAGCTCGTTCGAATTTTGCTGGCTTTGCTGCGCCGGATGTTTTGGTTTCTATTGTATCTGGCTCGACCCTCGGGTATTGCCGTCAGCAAAAAAAATTTCGCTTCCGACCCGGTCGATTAGAGTATTCAAACTTTGGTTATGTTGGCCAAAAATTAAAATTTTTACCAACCCATCTAAAATTTCTGAACATAAAAGAAAAAGCTCAGTCTTTATTGATGGGTAAAACATGTATTATACATGGCGAATACCTAATTGTTGATTATAGATAATTGTACAGAGAGATATTAATCAAAAATTTATTTACAAGAGATTAGCTAACAGTGAGAAATACATGAACAATTAATATTCATGTTTAACTAATCTCTATAATATATATCTTCCTCTAATCCACTTGAGTGGAGAAAAAATATTTAATTTACAGAAGAATATATAAATGATATTTAATCATATTTCTTTTTCTAATTTTGGTGTGGAGGGGGCATAAACTTCCCTACTAATTAGTAATAAAAAAAACATAGAAAGATTTCACTCAGTGTCACTAATGCTGCTTCTTCTTCTTTTTTTCTTTTTTCTTTTTTTTATTAAAGAAAAAAGAGAAAAAAAGAACTGTTTGGTTTTTGAGTTTCTCAATGGTTGTTTTCAATTTTTACTAATAAATTTTGATTCCAATTTCATATTATATGCTACAAAAGGGAAAATTAGGAGGAAAAAAAAAAAAAAAAGACTCAAAAGGACTTTGGCCAAATATTTCCTAGTCTATATTTTACTTCTATTCATGAACTTTTACAATCAAACATATTAGTTAAAAAATTTTTTTTAAAATGTTTAAATATAGATAAAATCCAATTCAAACACTTAAATTGTAATACAAGTGAGGTTCTAGTGGTAAGATCCTCGTGCCCATAATTTTTAGGTCTGTCGTAACGTCGTTAGTCTATGCCTTCTTCTCCTTTAGTTTAGAAAATAATTGCAATCCTGATATTAAAAAATTCTAAGAACACTAAAAGAAAAATGAAAAAAAAATCAACAAAAAGAGAAAGATGAAGAGAAAGTAAGAAAGATGAAGAAATAATATTTTTCTCCTTTCTTTTATTCGTGGAAATTTCTTTGTTCGCTTTTTTTTTTTGAAAAAAAGAAGAAGATGAAAATTTAATTAAAAATATAATTGAAAATTCACTGGGCAATGAACAATAAAAATGGACAGAATTATAAATTTTGAAAATGTTGGATATTTGTATTTGCCCCCTTCAATTTGTAGGTATTCATGCAAATAAACCAATAATAATTTACTGCAAGCCCATCCTTAAGCCCAAAAATCTTAACTTGAAGTCCAGATTAAAATGCAAATTTTTATGCCCACTAAAGTTCGAGAGCTCATGGGCTTCATAGGTTCTAATCCAATGGCAGAGACTTTTTGGGCTTAAACCAGGCTCTACCCCAAGTGATCCATATTACTAAGCCCTCCAAAGTTCGAGAAGTCATGTGCAGGCTCAGTCATCAGTATAGACCCACTAAGAGTACAACGAAGTAGGCCTTATACAGAATGATTTGGGCTGTCAAAATTCGGCAGGACAAGTCATCACTCATCAGTATCGACCCACTAAGAGTACTAAAAATAATTTTAAAGGCTTGTTTTCTTGTTGTTATTTTTCTTTTGCTCTATGGGGCCGTTTACTAGTCTCTCCAATAAAAATTTATTGTTAACACATTTTTCATATTAACTATTTATTGTAGATTAATATTAATTATTTATGCACCAATATTACTCATTTATATAATAATAAATTATAAATTAATATTATTCATTATAAATAATATTATACAGTTATGAATTAATATTATTAATTGTCATGTTACTCATTTATATAGAGATGTTAATGGTCTAAACGGTTAGAACAAAGATCTCATTTAAAAATATTCTCTTCTATGAACCTGAAGTTGGTTATCAACAATATTCTATTACTTTTATAAAAAAAAAAACAATATTCTATTACGATTACCAAAAAAAAAAAGAAAAACAATATTCTATTTTTAGTGAAAACAGATAAATCACGTTATCAAGATCAAATAAAAGTGAACAGAATATTATATTTTTAATTGATATTCCAAAAATTTTAAAAATATAAACCAAAAGAAAAAAGAGTGACTCTTTTCTCTTATGTCACTTTCATGTGATTCAGAAAAAGATACCGGAGCATTCAAACTTTTACACGAAATTAAACCAAAAGTTAAACACCCTCATAAATTATAATTACCAACAAAAAAAAGGTTAAGCACTCTCATTTATTGCCTAAAAGAAAAACAAAAAAAGTTACTCAATGGTTAAATATGCATGACAGATTTTGGATTTTTAAAATGTATATATAAATATCGTTTTTTTTGTTTTTGTTTTTTTTTTCTTACCCTACCTAATTTCTGAATCAAACTCAAGCCACAAACAAATTATCTTCTTGGCTATCCTTTTTTCTCTGCCTCCAAAATCTCATATAGTTTATTTCACTACCGATTTTTCACCTCACAAAAATTAATTTTTTTCTCACAAATTTAATTTTTTCTCCCACATATCAAAATTACAGAAAGACAAATATCTGTAATAATTAGGGATGCCCATTGGTTGGTACTCAGTATTCCTATCTGCTCATCTTCAAATCAACAATCACCGAAAGAACACTAAAAAAAAAAAAAAAAAAGACCAAATTTCCCTAGTGATTGCATGGACCAGTTGTGGGTGGTGGTGTTCGTAAGATCTTGAAAAAATTTGTCATTCTTTTTTTCCTTTTAGTTTTCATATGCTTCATGTAGAACAGCTAAAGCCATTCAAAGCCAAAGGTTTTTTGTAGGGCTTGATTTTTGACAAAGATAGTTTGGCTACGTAGACAAGTTATAGTTCACAAACCCTATCTATCCAAACTTATACGTACCTTTCCTCAAGGACCTAATACTAATTAATTCCAACTTGTTAGGAAGGACCACCTAACCTCTACCCTAGGATAACTCAGACAGGTATATTGTTATATATTTACCGAAAAAAAAAGACAGGTATTGTTATAGCTATGAAATGAAACATTGGTCGTAGGCTTACATTTCATGAATCTGAATAAATATATAAAAACAATAATATTAAGTTGAATTTTAATGTATTTTGTTTTAATTTAGAGAGGACAACTTTCATTTGCAAAGAATAGCCCCACATATTTACCACAAAAACAAAAAAAAAAAGAATAGCCCCGCATATTTTTCGTCGGCTTTTTATCCAATGATCAACAACCAGACCTTTTTCCGTCAATCAATAATGTGGAAATCAGGAGGTTTCGCAATCAATGACTCTTTTCCTACTAGGGTATACTTTGCTTTTTTAACATTTTTCCTAGAGTACCACAGTTTTGTATATATGTAATATGATTACAGAATACGTATGACTCATTGAACG
Organism: Ochetophila trinervis; assembly: GCA_003254975.1. Taxonomy (NCBI): domain Eukaryota; kingdom Viridiplantae; phylum Streptophyta; class Magnoliopsida; order Rosales; family Rhamnaceae; genus Ochetophila; species Ochetophila trinervis. The sequence continues at coordinate 98,940 of QANX01006736.1, forward strand.
GAGTTCAATTTTAATATATATATATATATATATATATATTGGCCTTTATTGTTTCAGAGAATGGTTATTAAATGGAGAAAATATATGATCACAGAAAAAGAAAGTAAAATTAAAGTTGAGTACAAGATATGTATCAAATACAAGCAAAGATGAAAATATCGGTATCGACTGAAATATCGAAAGTTCAAAATACTGAAATATCGATGGAAATATCGATATCGATAAAAAAATGAAAAAAATGATAGAAATTTATAGAAAAATATGGAAATTTTTTATAAAATTTCAGGATATGCTTATTTATTAGATATTTTATCAATTTAACTATAAAAATTGAAAAAATATTGAGTGGAAATCATATTTATCATAATTAAGAGATTTATAGTACTCGCTGGTAGGAACAAAAATATGATTAATTAAGTAATGAATTATTCATTAATCAGAATAATAATACAAGTACATGATTACTTAAATATAAGTCAATACCACATAGAATTTTTTGGTGGTTGAAAATTTTCACTCTCTTCCTTATCCTCATTTCTAGTTGTGTATTGAGAGTAATATTGATCAAAAAACACATCTCATTGATAATTTTGCATGTAATTGTTAACATGCCAACCATATGGATCTAATATTTCATGTGATTGTCTTTGCTGATATTCATGATATGGATATGTCTTTGATTGGCTTTGTTCATAACTACTAGCTCCTGATGGTTGAGTTTGAGAATGTATCCATGAGTTATTACTTGATGACATTCTATAACCATCCATGAAATAAGAGTTATAGTCACCTTCAATTCTCATTGATCCAAAATTTGTAGAAAAAAATTCATATTCTTGTTGTGATATTCTCATTTTCTCTGCGCATATAATCTTTTCTTATAGCACCAATTTCTGGCCCACCTTCTCTACTTCCATGATCTTAATCTTGAGTTGCATGAGTGTAATATTCTTCACCAGTGAATGGACTCAATCTCTGTTGAATTGGTGAGTTTCTTTAATAACAACTTCTAACTTCATCAGTATATCTATTGATATCGCCACTTGAGCCAGAGTCGCTATCAATAGTTGAAAATGTTGAACCTATACTTTTGAAAAGGGCCGAAACACTAGGAGTTTTAATTGGCTGTCTCATAAGGTTTTCAAAAGAATCAGCACTACTAGAGCCTACTTCTTCAGCAATTACTAATCATTACATATTCTACATTAGTTGAATTCTTAACTTAAACTATATTATCAATAAATAATTATAATTTAGAAAATACTCAAATATTTATAAAAAATATCATATTTTAAAATTTACACAATCAAAATTTTCATGGAAATTATGGAAATTTTGACCAGTTTGTGAAGCAATTAACATAAAAATTTCGACGGAAATAGCGGAGAAATATCAAAAATTTCGACAGAAATTATGAAAATTTTACTATTTTTTTGGAGATAAAATTAATATCGAGGAGCAAAAAAAACCAAAATTTTGGCAAAATTTTGCCGAAAATATCAATATTTTGCCGAAAATATCAATTTTTCCATCTATAGATACAAGAGATTATGTCCTGCTTCGCAGGACACATGTTGACCTGAATCCGAATTAATAAATAAAAATGATGATAACAAAAAAACTGAATCTATGTTATCACCAAAAAAACAAAAATTAATTTGAATGTATGTTAAATTATGGTCGTATCGAATCCGTGGATATAATTTTTAAATTTCTTTTAAAATAATTCACACGTGAAAAAACAACATATATTATATAATTCTATTAGACATGTCACGTGTCTATATAGATAATATAATTTGCATAAATTAAACAGTTTTTTGAAACTAAATCGTTATAAAGAATGGTTAATTTACTAACTTGTATACACGTAATATTGCTTAAAAAATAAAAAGTCTAAATATACTTTACTCTCTAAAATTGAATTTATTTATATAAAAAATTTAACAATTAATTTGTGCAATTAATATTTTATAATTTGAAAAAAATTGTATATTTATTAAATTTAGTTAAAATTGACAGATTCTATCAACTTAAAAGCCATGTGTTAAATTTAATTTTTTCATTATTAATTGTACCAAAAATAAAATAAAAATATGAAAGAAAAGCCATAAGTGAATTTCAAATTTTTTTAATTTTTTTTTTAATTTTTGGTACAATTGAAAATGAAAAAAAACTAATTTTGAAGGTTAATTACTATGCACGTGACTTTTAAGTTTGACGGAATATATCGATTTTAACTAAATTGGACAAATGATCAACTCTTTTCAAATTATATGATATCAATTATACAAATTAATTGTAGAAACTTTTATGTGAAAAAAATTAATTTTCAAGCATATTAAAATGCATTAAGATCAAAAATAAATTAAAGATAAATTATAATTAAGAATGAAATTTTAATTTAACCTCCGCAACAAAGTATCAAAACAGAGCAATAGAAACCACCAATTTGGTGGAATGTTCTCCCTTTCTCTCTCTCTTATTATTTTGTTACATAATTTTTTAATACTTTTACCAATTTTTTTTAGTCCGCTTACAATAATTTCTACTTTAAAAAGGAAGAAAACATGTCTCAAACTCACTATTTCAATGTATGGGTGTGGATGTGTTTGTCTCTGTTTTTATATTTTTTTCCCCAATAAGTTGGTGGAATATATTCAGCTAAACATATTATGTTTTTACCAAAGCTGCACTAAACATTAGCCCTACAATGTTTTAGTGTGAAATAGGCAGCGATTAAAATTGAAGATTATTAATTTAAAAAAGAAAAACTATACGAACTTGATTTGATACATCAAAGGGGTTGATATGCATTAGAAAGTAACAAGTAGTTATGCCGAAAACCCTTAGATCTGTCCATTCGATGGACAATATGATATTTGTCAAAAATCTTTTTATCAGATATTTTGGTATGTAAAACTGGCCCTCGTGAGAATATAAAGTTGAAGTGAGAATATCACACAAAAAAAGAAAAGAAAAGGAAGAAGAAGTTGAAGTGAGACTATACAGGTATTGCCGTGATGTGGTAGATTCACTATTAATGTCCATTTTAATACATATTAACCGTAAACATTAATAGTCTACTATGTCAAATCAATAATAAAGCATCATTGATAATTACTATAAATAACAGTTTATATTTTAAAATTATCAAATATACTTTATAACAATATGATAAAAAAAGTTACCACTTTTGATGCCATTTTTAGCTTAATATTAACCTTGACTAGCTTTACATCTCCAAATACCAGAATCATATATATATATATATATATATATATAGAAGCGAACCAAAATCCTTGTAACAACATTCCATCCCCTGTTAATGTGCTCTGCTTCTATTGTCTTTTTATTTATTTATTTTGGACTATGACATTGTGATTGAGTTTAAGTAGAGCAGAAAAAGTGATATGAAATTAAGCAAGTGCTAGTAGAGGTGATGAAGTGGCAGTTGACTGGACTAATACATGCAGATGCAGAAGCAAAAGACGTGTAATAGGTATCATGGTACGGCTTCAGGTATCCAGCTAGAAGGCTTTTGGAATGTTGTCCAGAAGAAAGATCCGAAAACCCAATTCCAAAGATCTGAGCGTTGAATCAGATTTATCTCCATATATCAAACCCCTTTTTTTATCTCCATATCAAACCCCAGCACTCCCCCTTTTCTTGGCTGTTTCTTCTCCGTCCAAAAGATATCATGTCAGTCATCACCATTCACCGCAACCTTCTGATCATCCAGATTCGAATACTTATATATATATATATATATATATATATATAGGATATTATTAGTCTCACTTGTAGCATACATATATGTGCCATATAAAGATCCATTTTGAAAATGGTTAGCAAGGAAGAGGCCAAGAATGGTCAACAATTTTATTGGTCAATCCTGTTATATATATAGTTTTATTAATACAGGTGAGGTAGTTTATTATTCAGTAGGCAACAACTCATTGTAGCTGTAGCTGTTTGATGTGCATAATTAGAAATCAAACAACTACAGTAGATTGTCACCTACTGAGTAATGGACTAAATCACATTTATTATCAGTTTAATTTGTATATATATATATATAATTCATGAGTATATATATCCTTAATTTTTATGTTGAGCTTGTCAAATCAAATAAATATAATTCACTAGTTTTAGATAATTAAGTTAATTTATCTACAACTTAAAAGTTGAGTACATTTTCACTTGAAACATGCACACACTCACAGTCACACTCACAATCAAACTCCCAAAAGGTGAACGTGTTGGTAAAACTATTTGTATGCACATCAGTATAGTCCTTTTTTTTTTTTTTTCAGTCATTGGATCGCTTTAATGGCTAAGATTAAAATACACGTTAACTTTCATTTATATTTTAATATATCAATAAATTCATATTTAATTACTAATTGAATTATAAATTTTAACTTTTGTAATAATCTAATTGTTAATAAAAAAAAAAAAAACTAATTCTAAAAATCATCTATGTATATATATAGATTTGCTATCTATCAAATCCCACAGAGATACTATAAGTGAATTTTATAACAAATCTCTGTGTTATATATAAAAGTGATATTGTTATTCTGATTTTATATTGCAAGTGGCTCAAAGTTAAACCAAAATCAGTGTAAAATTTGCATGCCAATCCAACGAGTGAAATTGATCACCAATGAGGATCCTATGTTTTTCATCTTTTCAAGGTATGTTTTTGTCTTTCAAGTTTTGTCGTCAAGTCTTAGAAATACTACTTTCTTTGATATTTGTGTTAATTTTTCTAATTAAATTACCCTTAATTTTGCTACTTCTCCTTTTTTAATATTTTGCTTATCTTCTGCTTTTCAGAAGCTTTATATTCTGCTTTCTTTCTCCTGCTAGCTTCAACAACGATACCATTATAATATTACTAACAAAACAGTACCACAAAAAACCTACCTCACATTTCTTTTGGTTATTAATTTGATGATATACATATACACTACTATATGGAAAGAGAAGAAAATAGTTTAATATGCTTGTAACTCTGTTTTGTTAGAGCACAACCTTCTTACATATCAAACTAGTTTGAGCGTATACACTTAGGAAATTTGACCTTATAGTCGACAATATCTTCAAAGCAAAACAGAGATATCAGGAGGTAAAAGGGAGAAAAAAAAAGAAAAAGAAAAAGACATAAACAAAAATCAAAAACTCTCAGATTCGGAAACCACTACCTCTCTGGCTGTGGCCAATTGCCCTGTTTCATTTTTGTGGTTCCAAAGGAAACGAGTCACTCCTTGCTTCACCTTTTGGCTGTATAGATTCGCCAACTTGGCTTCTCCACAGTCTACACCACACCACCCCTCCAAAAAAACCATTTAAAAGCAGAGCAAACCTAAGCATTTCTTGCACACAAAACCATATATCCTTTCAAGTTAAACCCCCAAAACCATTCTTTTCCTTGAAGTTGAACCTCATTTATTAATTTTCTTTTTCTAGTCCATATTAAACCAGCCTTCTCTATATTCCATAACCAGAACCAAAGTCTCTTTTTCTTTATATCCATTAATGGCACAAAGCTCCAGCTCCTTTTGGACACCAAAACAGAACAAACTGTTTGAAAAGGCACTAGCTCTGTATGACAAGGATACCCCAGACCGGTGGCAAAATGTGGCCAAGGCTGTGGGTGGTAAAACAGCTGAGGATGTCAAACGCCATTATGAAATCCTCTTGGAGGATCTTAGGCAGATCGAATCTGGCCGTGTTCCGATTCCAAACTACAAGTCCACTGGAAGAAATTTGGATGAAGAAGAAAGGTACTCTCTCTTCTTGTTCCATATTCTTTTACCACTCACTCTGCATAAAATGCAAAATAATGGTTTTACTATTAAATGTTAATAAATTTGCCATAATTGAAATGGACTAATTAGAAATGCATGTCTTGCATATTATAATTACTATCAATTTTAATGGTGAAGGTAGATTAATTGATTTTTTTTTTTAATTTTTTTTTTTAAATTACTCAAAAGGGCTAGCTACCACATGCATTCATATATAGTTATATATAGTACAGATGCACATATAAACACATTGGCATGCAATATTTATGGGTAAAGTGGGTGTGAAGTAGTAGTTAAGGTTTAGGGACAAGAGTGGGGTTGTATGGCCATGCCAAAAGCATTAAAAAAGTGAAGAAGATCGAGATTGATTATAAATAATCATTCTCAAATGGGATGTGGTCCTCCATCAATCCAAGCCTTCTCAGCTTCAGTGGTTGAAGAGCCATCCCTCTTCCATACACTTTGTTAGATATATGAGAATGCAAACTCCATTTAACCTCTTATCGTGTCCCTTATTTTTTTAGATTGCCCACATGAAATGTATTCTTTCTCCATCCTTTTTCTTTCTTTAGTATAATATTAACTAATTTATTGCCTTGCTGTTGTTTTACAGGCTTCTTAAGTATCTTAAGCTGCAGTAAATTATATATGTCCAAAGCCAACTGCGAGCGAATCTCGATAAATGGATTATATCACTACTTTTAATTAGCTTTTTCTTTTGTTTCTTCTTCGCCCCTCTTTCTGTCTGTCATGCATAATCTAAGCTTAGCAATATTTATAATCACCATTAAAGATTATCATGGTAGAATATATATTGGATTTTTTTTTCTTTCTTTTTTTTTTTTGTAATTTTTGTCATTTCCAGTGGAAAAAAAAAAATGTAATGGTTAAATTATCTCATGCATAAAGTTCCCAAAAGAATTTGGCCCCAAAAAAAAGAAAAAAAGAAGAAGAATAAAAAGAAGGGAAAAAAAAAGGATACCCTGAAGAACGATCTCCGACAAACATATCAATTTGATCTACAAATTAATCAAACTTAATAGAAACCGATTATTGACAAAAGCGTTTTGTCCTTTTTATGTTTTCCAAGTTGGCGAAGCCAACCAAATTAAGGAATTAATCTTGATATTCATATGCTTTCTTGAGAGACAAGGAAGCAATTATTTGCAAGTAGATTATCTTAATTAGGTATCAATAGAAAACATATTCTCTCAGAACGAAAATAGAAAAACAAAATTAAAAAAGTATGTTCTCTCTGTCGTAACTTTAATAACCGCACCATATCTCACAGAATTGAACTGTCTGAGAATTAAGGAAGGCACTCTGATCATATTTGCAAATTAGATAATTCATGTTAATTTTACACCAGACATCATATTCGCATTCAACTGTTAGAAATTTACAAAAATTTTATTTTTTGATTGTGGAAATGGGGGGATTTTAACTCGGAGGAGTCCATTGCCTCATAATTTAATGGCTTTGCCACAGGCGCAACGCATACGAATAAATTAATTGCTACAGCAGAACAAATTTTAATTTCGATGCACCTTAAAAAATATATTTTTTCAACAATTTTTTTATTATCCCTTTTAACAATGACTGATGGGGATAACTTTCATATCCTAATTGAAGTCTTCTCCAATTTATCAAAGAAAAATGAATTATTATCTTAAAATGTCCAATTTACTAAGCATTGTTATTCATATTTTGGAAATTTTATTTTATTTTATCTCTCTTTTATTGTATTTCTCATATGGTAGGATAGTCAATTCATAGTTAAAGAGAATATATCATATAATTTGTGGCCCACTATGACTGAATATAGATTCCATACTTTTTAATTCCATGGCGTTTCTTCCAGCAAAAAAAAAAAAAAATTCCATGGCGTTTCTCTTCATCAATGCACAAACTCTTCAATAACGAACCTAATCAACTTCCAAGAAAAATCACTCCATTGATCAAACACTCTAATACTTTCCAAAAATAAAATCTCATTTGGATGCGATTTTGCAAAACAACGCAGCTAATTTGATTTTTTTTTTAATATTAGAATTTTTGTTTGAAATAATAGTAATAACAATAACTGAGCTGTCCCGTAGTGACAAAGGAAACAATTAAAACACCATTTTTTTTGTTTATGTAGACCACATATATAACAAATCGACCAAAACTAGAAATTAAAAATCCATATCTTGTATCTATATAGACTATATATAGCAAATCAAACATTGATGAATGCGTGAAATATGACAAGCAATGCCAATTAGCGGCACAAGCAATTACAACAGCAAATTAGCCAATAAAAATAAAATTTGACATGAAATTAACATGCTACAAGAATTTAGAATGAGACAAAGGAAGACTTGTATGTACAATGAAGGTATCAACTGCTCCGTATAAAAATAATAATTTTAAATAAAAAATTACTGTAAATAAACATCTGATTATATTTACTTTACATTTTTTTTTCAGGATAACTTTCTTTGGGTTTAATTAATGAAAAAACCAGAATTTTTTTTTAATAATTCATTTTCACTTCGTCGTTAACCCTTTACCGAAAAAACTCATTTTTACCTTTTGTTTAAAAAAACTAAAAAAAAAAAATTATTCATCTACCTTCGCCTTTTCCTCCCACGATACTAATAGCCATTTTCTCTTTTACATTTCCTTTTCCTTTTGATCCTGTCATTTTCTCTCTCACTATAATCAATGATCCGAGTTAAGCGATCAAAAAAAAAATCTTTTACACTTTGCTGTGATTTCTGCTGGGTGATTTTCTTGGTAAAAATCCTTTAAACTTTCCATAATTTAGTTTGGGTTTGTATTATTGTCACTTAATGGACTTGCACTGACCAAAAAATAACTTTACAAATATGCATACCTACGAATTTACCAAAAATATCATTAAAACTCTTCATTTTCCTTGTGAGACTCTTATAAACTTCATCTTCAAAGATTCATAAAAAAATAATAAGAAGTAAAAATATTTTAAAATTCACAGCAAAGAAACTCACATAGCCGAAACCAAAGGCCAAACCCACTCTTAGATTATGAATTAGTTGTGAAAGTGGCCAAATGAGTAAAAGATTTTCCAATTTGGTTAAATATCCCACGTATAGGGCTTTTGGGGAAGTGTAGATGAGTATATGAACTTCGCCGGTAAAACAATACACCGCCCATAGTATGGGTGGTGTGTTGTTCTACGTGTGGGTTACATGACATAAATAATATGTGCTTCTGTCATGTATCTGTCATGATATGGGGAGTGTGTACGCCCACGGTTGAGGTCCATCATGACTAAGATGCACCCCACCCATGGAACAAACAAATCGACTATGGTTGGGTGATGTGTTGTTTGTTGAATCTCCACTTATTCTAAAAGCTTAAGCTGATAAAATGTGTGTCATTATCTATTTTATATTTGATCTCTAATACTCCCCCTCACATGTAGACCTGTTTGGGTCCTTATATGTGCATTTTCTGCTCGACCTTTTTTGAGCTCATTTGAGTCCTCACACATATTTTTATTTTTGGGTGGAGCTATTGAGTTTTGAACCTATAACCACTAGGTCTTTCGACTTTGATACCATATTGAATCACCACTTATCCTAAAAGCTTAAGTTAATAGAACGTGGGTCTTTATATTTTATCTCTAATATTGTTCCACGGGCGAAGCTCAAGACAGAAACAACAAATGTCTTGTTCAAATACTAAAAAAATAATAAATACCTACAAAAAGATAATTAAAATTAAAATCAAAATACTATTTTCAAGCAAAAGATAATAAAAAAAGTATATATCTATAGTAATAAAAAAAAGTGCATATCCATAATAATAATAAAAAAATATCGTCATGCAGCAAGATGTGGTTTGCCAGTTGGTTCACCCACTTCCTCAAGCTTAGAGTGCCTACGCAAAATTGCTTCGACAACAGTGCTAATACGCAATTCTTCATTTTCATCCAAGATGCGAAAAATATTCATGCAGAATAAATTATCCGAGTCAAAAAGTTCAACTTTATGTCAAAATCGGCTGTATCTCGAGGTGTACAAAAGAGAACGAAATTGATATATTCTTCAGTCATAAAGTCTTTGAAAATAAAAATTTGAATTTTGGTTTTAGAATGAAATGAAAATGGAAATGAAACATTTTAATAGTTGTTTTATAAAACTGGAGATAAAGGATGACTCTTTGATTTCAAGTCTTCCACATCGTCCAATTTATAACACAATTCTTTTGGACAAGGCTGAGTGATTTCTGAAAGCAATGTGACATAAAATTGAAAAGTCAGCGTAATCATTATATTAGACCATACATTTAGTTATCTTAAATAAATAGAATTAATCAAGAAATGACTGTGTACTGCAAATTAAGATTCCAAATCATCAAAAACACTAATTCACAATAAATACAAAAGCCCCCAATTTCCTCAAAAACATTAAATAATGCAGAAATTAACTTGTAAGAAAAATGACAAGTTTTAGTAATTCATGGAGATGGTTACTTAATCGTCGTGTATCAACGAGGCAAGAATTTTCTTGAGGTGCCTGTTACAAACGCAGGGCCGTTCAATTTCAAGAACATGACCAGCCTTCTCTATGCATTACAGTGTCGCTTTGTCTCCAAGTTGCCTGCAATTAATCATATTTAAGCTTGAAACACTAATTAATACATTTTTAACCTATCTATCAAATTTCTTTATTTACACGTACATCCATTTGGAAATTAAAAATGACAAAGTTATAGTTTTCTAAATAATGATTCTGTGTTCCATCTCATAATAGAAATATAACTTCATACACGCAGAATGTATTTATTTTATTATGTGTTTTAATTTTGTTAATACCACTGCAAAATTGGTTGTAATGGATGTCAGACATATAATATAATATATTAATGAATGTTATAGCAGACATACTTCTTCAAGTTTAAGGTAGGCTCCGTGTCAAATATCTTGTCTTTTTCTCCCCATAATAGACTGATCCTCTGCCAGATAAAAAAAGCATGATTAGTTGGTCAATCTTCATACTTATAGTTTGTCATTTAATTAAACGTATTAATATCAAATGGTCATCTACTACCTGACTTTAGAACTCAAGTTACTGAAAACTAAGATTCATTTGGCAATGAAAATGCTTTTGTTTATATACTCATGTAATTTCATCCAAAATATGCTGAATTTGGGGCAAATATAGGAATATAGATAGGTAGGAGAAAATTTCTGGTACTCCTGAAATACTTATCTTTTGGTACTTCTGTTATTGACAAATACTATAAATTTTCACATGCTATATATTAATTGACACAAGTACTAAAAAAAATTAATACCCCAAGAGTACTATAATTTTTTTCTGATAAGTAGATAGATAGATGGATGAATAAATAAATAGATAAATGGATAGTTATGATCTTTTCAGAACATATTCCCAATATAAGCTAAGAGCATGATGATATATATTTCAGATGCTATGAGTTTCACCTCCATTTTTTAATCAAAATTTTCACCAGCACTAATGATGTAAAACTAAAAAGCAACTTTAACTCTTCGCACAATAGAGATTTTCAACATAAAACGATAATCCAAGATATATAAATGTATATATATACACAAAATCATCTACTGGATTTAATTGGAGAGTTAATATATATTGAGCGTTTATCATCCTATTAAGGTAATACACTCAATATAAACTTGTTAAAGCCATTATATATATATATATATATATATATAGATCTGACAAATTTTAATACGATCTGTTAACACGACACGAACACAAATATATTTTACTGGTTCGGGTTTATCTTAAACGGGTTGGGTTGATAACATGTTGACCCATTATGAACCCGTTATCTTGACAGGTTTTAATGGGTTGACTCGCGAAAACCCATTAAAGCCATTATAGATCTATTAATCTTTAATGACAATTTAATAATTTAACTATATAAAAAAAAAACTAAAGAAATGAAGATATGGTTGAAATTGAATATGTTTTATGTATTATTGTTAATTCAAATAATATTATTTTAGATTTTTATTATTTATTTATAGAAAGATTTAAGTATTATGTTTTTGTGGTTTGTTATTTTTTTAACATTTATTAAGTATGTTGTTTTAGATTTTATTTTTGGTCTGTAAAAGGATACAAATATTTATGTTTGTCTATTTCATTATTTTTTAGTATGGATTATGAACTATAAATTAAATATAATTTTTTTTAAAATAATTTTGAAAATAAGTTTAACGTGATAACGGGTTGGATAATGGGTTACACAATAATTTCATGAACGGATTTAGGTTTACATATTTCAACATAAAAGCTTAACATGTCGGATTTGGATGAGAAAATTTTGACACAAACACGAATACCACACAATACAAAAACGACATGATCAAACATGTTGCCAAGTTTATTAATATATATATTCGGACATCCAAATGAGAGTTCCATAGGATCGTAATAAAAGCTAATTTTTTGTGACATTTTTCACAATTGTAACAAAATATTTAACTTTTTGTGATGATTGTTTTAAATTCGTCATAAAAGTCTAGCTTTTATGACGGTTCAGATAAAACTCCCATCAAAATGTTTGGACTGGAGAAGTCTATATATATATATTTTGTTTTTTTTTTTTCTACGAGGATGCATCCTAATGGTAAAATCAACACCTTTATTTTTAGCTTTTCAATTATTACTGTGAATGAAATTTAAAACAAGTTTAATAGTCTAAATAAATTTAGTGAAATTCTAGCATACTCTAGAAGGTTAAACAAAACCATGTGCGCAGTAAAGGTGGGCATTAGTCGGTTTTGGCCGATTTTCCGGCGAATTTTTCACCGAACCGATGATGTCGATTTTAGTAAAATGGCCAACCGGTCACTGACTGACCGCCCTATATAACCAGCGCAAAACCACGCTGGTAATGGTCGGTCGGCGATGATTTTGAAATTATTTCATATTTTTTCTATATCACTTGTAAAATATGTTGTGCTTCGTCGCGGAGGGAGAGAGGTGTGCCGTTCTCCTGTTGCGCTTCGTCGCAGAGGGAGAGAGATCGGTGGAGAGAGAGGTGAAAAATCAAAATGAAACAGAGAAGCTAGGGCTGGTCTGGTTCGGCAAAAATATTACTGAAAACTGGTCACCAAACTGGAAAAGGCAGTTTTTACTAATTTTTTAACCGAACCGGACCAACTCTTTGTACATAACTGGACCGGACTGAGTTCGGTTGGTTCGGCCAGTTTTTGCCCACTCTTAGTGCGCAGAAGTGGCTGATGGAGAAACAATAATACATTATGTCTTTTTTGAAAAAGTAAATGAATAAGTGACATAATTTGGAAAGTAAATGAATAATTTTGATAGCATTACTTCTTTAAGATATGAGATTTATCCACATACAATTAAAACAAAAATATTGGAGAAGGGTAAGTATTGTCTAAACCAACCGCCCATCTGAAATAGGTCCAAATGATCCGAGATGCGTTTTAATTTAATTTGACCTTTCGGAAAAAATTATTATAACAATAATAAAAAGTAATTATCGGTAAACAGTGTATCCTACAAACTGAATCTTACTAGTTACTGGGTCTTGAGAAAAAGCTAGTAACTTCAAACTTATGGATAATGGGGAATAATGTAGTCTTCGTCATTGATGATCAAAGCGTCCAAGAGTTCTTCCTTCTTTTTCCGATTGTCAAACATTACCTGCCAAAGTGCCACATATAAGAAAGTTGTATGGCTGTATGTTTGAGAAAAACTTAGAACAAATTATAGATTTATTTTTTTACTAATTTAAGATTTTAAAAGAAATATTATTTCAATTTGATATGGTAGCTAAAAACTTTTAAAGTCTTAATCTAAAATTCAACAATTTCATCAAAAATGAAAATACGTATAAACATTCAAAATCACATTTAAAGTCTAGAAAAAAATAGATTATTTATATGTGATAGAAAGTGTTAATTAAAGAACAGAAGTAGATCCTTTATATGTCAGTAGAAAAATATTAAAGAAAAATTTACAAAAAATAATTATATAATATTTTTAGAGAGAGAAATAATAGAAAGGAAAACGATAGTTCAACTCCGTATCAAAATGCTATTTTCCTAGTTGAAAAAAAAAACTATAATAAGATGAATTGTAGAAATTTATACCTCCAAAATATGTTTGCAAATCCAACTAGGAACATAAGGAAGCTTGTATGTGGCAATATCAAAGAGAGTTTCCACACCTTTGACTGTATGAGGAAGTCAATACTCAGATCACCGGGAAAAGCCAATCCTTTTCAGCGATTCACGACTGATTGACTCGGTCAAAGCCATGACAGAGCAAGTCACAACTATGGAGTCAACCAAGCTTGGGTACAACTCTGCCATTTTAAACCCCACCATACCTCCATAGCTCGAACATACCAGGTTACATTTCTCTACTCCAAGCCTCATCAAACCCTTCGCTATGCACGAGGCCTGAAACTCCACTGACCAATCGGCTTTGTCGGTGATTGAGCCGCTGAAGAATATAAGATTGGCTACATAGACTTTGTTCTTTCTTGACAGAGCTGGTACTTGGAATTGCCATGTTAGAATTCCATTCATCGCAAAATGTTGGAGAGATGCACATAATATTGAAGACACTGCATATGGGTGACGTGTCTTAAGTTGGTTAGTTTGTTAGGTGTCATAGTCATGTTTAGTTAGCATGGGATTAACAAACTTTTCCCACCTAATGTTAATCATTACCGGTATATATAGTTGATAAATGCAAAGCTGTTATTTACAATGAAATAGAATATTTTTCCTCCAACTCTCTCTCTCTCTCTCTCTTTTCTTCTCTTTAGTTCTTTTGGTACGTAGAAATCCATTGTTGTTCTACTGGAAGCTTAGCACAACAACTTCAAGTGCAAGCTATTTGGAACCTACGGTTCTTAACATGGTATCAGAGCTTGTTCTGTGAAGGTTAGAAATTGACAGCTTGATTTCTGGTTCAGATCAACATGAAATTACCAGTCTTAAGATGTTCTTGGATTCAGTTTTTGGCATTAAAGATTTAGGTTTTTTGAATTACTTCCTTGGTTTGGAATTAACCTCTACTATCAATGGTTTTGTTCTTACACAAAAAAAAGTTTACCACTGATTTGTTAAAAGAATTTGCAACATCATCTTGGAAACCTAAAGTAACTCCTTTACCTCAACATCTCAAGTTACTACCTTCAGATGGTGAGCCACTGGATGATGTTACTTTGTACAGAACTCTTGTTGGCAAATTAAATTTTCTTACTAATACTCGACCAGACATTGCCTTTGCTGTCAAGACTTTAAGTCAGTTCATGCAAGCTCCAAGGACTACTCATTTGGCAGCTGTTCATCATGTACTTCAGTATTTGATTGGAACTCGAGGTCAAAGCATCTTACTTCAAGCTTCTGATGAATTGAAATTACAAGTTTTTTTCGATTTTGATTGACCATCTTGTCCCATAACTAGGAGATCTGTCACTGGTTATGTAGTTATGCTTGGAAGTTCTCCACTGAGTTGGAAGTCTAAAAAGCAAGGCACCATATCTAAATCATCTTCCAAAGCTGAATATCGAGCTGTCTCAAGCTGCAGCAGAGGTAACTTGGATGGTACGTCTCCTTGAAGAACTTGGTCTTAGCTCTTTGAAACCCGTTTCATTTCATTGTGACAATCAGAGTGCTTTGCACATAGCAAAGAATCCAATTTTCCATGAAAGGACTAAACACATCTAGCTTGATTGTCATTTTACCCGAGAAAAGGTTGTGGAAGGTCTTCTACAGCTTTCATATCTTCCTACTCAACATCAAGTTGCTGATGTTTTTACCAAGATTTTGAATTCTAATTTCAACATAATCTACTCATCTTCAAGCTGGGGATGGTTTTAAATTCCCATCTTCAGCTTGAGGGGAGGTGTTGGAGAGATGCATAGAATATTGAAGAAACTGCATATAGGTGACGTGTCTTAAGTTGGTTAGTTTGTTAGGTGTCATAGTCATGTTTAGTTAGCATGGGATTAACAAACTTTACCCACCTAATGTTAATCATTACCGGTATATATAGTTAATAATTGTAAAGTTGTTATTTACAATGAAAGAGAATATTTTTCCTCCAACTCTCTCTTTTCTTCTCTCTAGTTCTAATGGTACGTAGAACTCCATTGTTGTTCTACTGGAAGCTTAGCACGACAACTTCAAGTGCAAGCTATTTGGAACCTACGGTTCTTAACACAAAACCATGAAGGAAAACCACGGCTTGCTTAGGCTTGTTTGGTAATTTTGCTGTTTCAGTGGGGACCCAGAAGTTCATCACTGTCCCTGGCTCTATCTCCACTGTTTGGGGACTCACTCTGGCTAGGCTCATAAAACCGTGCAGCAGCGGTTTGTATATTGTGAAACTGTTCACCATTTTTATATTAGTTCTCTGTGTTTATCTGTCTCTTGAAAAAATAAGACAGGAGTCGAAGATAGTTATATGAACGAGTTTCATAAGTAAGTTTATATATATATATATATATTGTTAGATTGTGGCATTTTTAGGAAGTTTATTAGTGATTTTTTTGTGTTTAATGTATTTTTTATTAAAATGGTGTAAGGTTACTCATAGTTGAAGTAACCAAAATAATGTGTTAGTTTAGTTTAATATTGGTTAGTTTGGTTGTGATAGAGCCATTAAAAATGTGAGATATTTTGTATTAAGGTATTGCTACATTTTGGTGGCATTATGTAAGCCACGTGAGGAAAAAATGACTAGACATTGGTCAAGTAGATGCAACATGTTTTTTACTGTTCATAGAATATTACTTTGTATATTTATATTTTATTTCTTAGCTTGTAATTGAAAAGAACCGATATATGAAAATGCTGGAAAAACTTCTAGATTTTGAGAGTTGTTTTATTCTTCTTCTTTCTCTTTCTTCTTTCTCTTTTGTCTTAGTTGAAACTCTTAGCCAAAATTCTAAAAAATATATATAAATGCTACTATAAAGATACTCTGATATAATTTTTATTAGGATTGACAAGTTTGAAACAGTTTTTACTAAATAATTTATTTTTAATGATGATAATTTTTTATTTTGTCACTAAAATAAATTTTTAATGATAGATTGAGTAGAAATTCTATCGGAATATCATGCTAGTAGTGTATTTGATAATAACATTTATATAATATATATAGCAGTGTTTGAAACGTGGAACGTTGATTGTTTGTAAAAATTTTGGACAGCTCGGGCTCGTTTGGTTTGATTTTATATGAGTCACAAATATTTGATCAATCATCATTAATGTTGGATAATCATGACGACTCTCACAGTGGCTCTAAACCACAAGAAATCCGGCTAGTGTCACCACAAGAATTCTGGCTGGGGCAGACTATATAGTTTAAATGAGGAGTATTATTATTTATTAATTTTTTCCTTAATATTATTTTAGGATGTAAATTGGCTTGTATACCTGATGTGGATGTCAGTTTCCTTATGGGTTTTGGAAACCTTATGTAGCCGTGCGATTATATATGTTTGTTTGTAAACAGAGTTCTCCATTAGCTGTGAAATATCAAAAAACACCGACTTTGCAAATTTTCACCACTCTTATACAACGTTTGGCGGTTTAACATGCATTGGATAAGGCTATGCAACGTGGGTTTAACTTGCACTAGGTCTGCATTTTTCACTGCAATAGAACACGAACACCGGCATCTCCTCACTGATATCTTTAAAGTGGGGAATCGTTGGACCATTAATCATTAGGAAGATCTTTGGATCCCCTGGTAAAATTCCAATTACATGGGAAGGGTTTGCCAGAGAAGATTTTCGCAGGGTCACAGAGTTTATTGACCATTTTAGTAAATCTTGGAATCAGGAGCTGCTGGCCAGCCCCTTTGACGCTGAGACGTGGGAATCCATTTGTAGTATTGAGTTGTTGCCTTTTGATACTACTACTGAATAGGGTCAAAGACGACGGTTAAAATCCGTCGTCTTACGTGTTTAGACAATGGACACGAAACCGTCGTCTAACAAGGCGTCGTCATTACTAAAAAACATCGACGACCATTGTTAACCGTCATCTATGTTTAAATATCGACGACGGTTTTTATTATAAACCGTCGTCAATAATAAAAAAAAAAGACGACGATTTTTAAGAGGAACCGTCATTTTTGTGTATCATTAAAGACGACGGTTTCTCTTATGAACCGTCGTCTTTGTGTATCATTAAAGACGACGGTTCATAAGAGAAACCGTCGTTTTTGTGTTATATATAAATTTTTGGAAATATATATATATATTTCGTCTTTTATATATATTCAAATATATTTATTTAATATAAATATTTTAATTAATAATATATTTTCAATACAATAATAATTAATATAAAAAACACTAATAATAAAATGATTATATTAAATTATACAAAAGTATAAACATTTCTAATTAAAATAAAATTACAAATTATATAATACTAACAATTACAAAATTTAAATACATAATTAATAATTAAACTAAACTAATCAAAAGATGATAACAAATTTGAAGGATTTGAAACTTCTTCAGTAAAATATTCAGCCCAATCCTCTCTAAATTCATCAACGTAGTCTTGCACCCAAACACAATTTTTAAACTGTACATAAAAATCAAACAAATAATATTAATGCATTAGTAAACATAATATTATATATAAATTTACAGTTATGCTAAAATTATACTTACAGTGTTATGTAAATGAGACTGTGGTGTTGATGAATCGACATTTATTATATCCCTCATCATCATGCATACATAATATGCACACTCATGGCTTGTCGGTTGCAATGGTGCCTACAAAAAGAATATTTAGTTTATTAATATACATAATTTCTAATACTTTATAAATATTAATGAAATAAATAATTCATAGATTTTACCTTTCCGCCTCGCCAACTAATTAATTTATTCCTCGACCTTTGCCTCTTCGGCTCATTCCATAATGTCCAAGCTCTATATATATATATATATATATATAACAATTTATAAATAAAATAAATTATTAAAAATAAATTTAATCACTAAAATTAACTTACTAATTTTTTAAATTAACTTACTTGCTTATTAATCGCTTAAAATCAATATTAGCTTTGGTGTTGGCGGAATCAAAAAACCAAATATACCCCAAGTACGGGTCCATGACACCAAGCGTCCAATGAGCACTGAAATAAACGTTAATATTAAAAATATATAATATACTATATATATTTAAGAAAGTAATAATTTCACAAATAAATAAATTGTACCGACAATGATATGGAATTAACCATATCCTATTGAAGTCGGGCTGTTCTTTCCACCGTCTGACCAATTGCTCAGCTTGGGATGTCAACATTTCAGGTCCATCATTCTGCACCACACGTGGATCAATAAAAGCATATAACAAAATTTTTCCAGTGCGGATCATATGTCGATACAGCTTCCTGCAAAAAATTGATCCACGTCAAATACACTTTAAGAAAATTTTAAATTGAAAATAAATTAATTATAACTTCAAATATAAATTTTTAGCTTACTTCATATAGAATAAGACGCAATCAACACCCAAGTCATGCATCTGACAAAATTGGTCAATATCCACATGTGTCAGCACTCTAGGATGAGAATTGCCTATCATACCCCTCCCCATGTTGAATTGAAGCTGTATAACCTGTTGATTGAAGATAGTGGCAGCTACCATCTTCATTAATCTAAGCTTTGGTGGCAGGTCAGAGACGACTAATTGATGCTGACTTTCATTGATCGTTGGAGATGTCCGCGAATGGCGTGAATGGGGAGTACTATTTGAGTCTGAATGAGCAACTGCCTTGCCTTTTGATGCTCGTACTGATATCTCCACCTAATTAAATATATAAATTTCAAAACAACATTATTAATAACTTAATTATAATGAATAAATAAAAGCATTATAAATAACAATTATTAATAACTTAATTATTTACCTCTTCCTCAGGTAAAATGACTAAGAATCTAGGCCATGGACAAAATGACTCCACAGCTTCTCCAACCAATGTAATGTCAAAAAATGGTAGAGGTAGGGGTGCATCAGGGACCAATGCCTCCTGAACATTGACCCGCACATTAAGCTCCCCTAATCGTATCCCATGGCAAACAGAATCTGGATCGGTCGTAGGGTACATCAATCCAGCAGCAACTATATTATCTCTAGTGCANCAAATAAAGGATATTGCTGAAATTAAACATTTTAATTTCAACCTACTAACATTTAATTTGCATCTACCATTATCTATCTATAAATAGGCACATCCTCACGTTAACAATCCATTTTTCTTATTTTTTTTCTCTCTTTTACATATATATATATATATCTTTATTGCCCTCTATTTTGAAATAATTTCAGTTGTTATGCCAAATTATTCAGCTGAAATTATTTTAAAATAAAAGGAAATAATGAAATATTCTTCAACGAAAGGAAAAAAAATCCAACTATGCATGTATTGATTGTCGCAATTTTTTTTTATTTCTTTAGATATTCTTCTTCATTTATCTCTTAATTAGCTGAAACTATTTCAAAATAGAAGCAAATGATGTAATATTTATGATCTTTACTCTCTTTTAGGTGTTCGACCCACTTCAAATCGTCGATCTATTCCTCAGGTAGTTCACCTATTTCTAGAGATCAAATGTTTCATTGTTAGTACACTACGATTCCTTGTCTAGTCAAAGAACAACAATCAATTAATACTTGGACAAGGGATGCATTTCTTCTTCTGCTCCCTCAGTTATCTTGCATTTTCCGAGATCTGCAAAATTTAATGTAAACATGATGATATGCGCTCGAGATGCATATGGAGAATTTATATATGTAAACATGTTTGTGTAATATCAATAAAAATATTTTATATATTTCGTCGGATATTGTTTTGTATATATATATATATTCTATATATATGTATCTTCTTTTAGGTAGCATATATATATATATATATATATATATATATATATATCTCAGAAGAGCCTTAATTTATTCACCAAAAATAGAAAACACAATAATAAATAATACTATAAGATATAAATTTTAAAAATTAATCAATAAACGATCATATAAATTTAAATGAATATGTTCTATAAACAATTAATATTACATTAATTCAATAAACAAGCTTAATTCAATAAAAACAATGTTCATGATTTACAATTTAATTTATATATTTAAATTTAGCAAAAAATAATTCAGATGTTGCGACAAAAAATCTATACATTCGCAATGCTTGCGTCGCCTCCTGTCCAATTTGCAAAAGGCAATGAACGTTGTCGCTAAAAGTGTGTTTAAATTCAAATTGGTCAACGATATGTCTACCAACTTGTATTGAATGCCTCATTTAATTTCCATCCACCTCTTTATATTTGCAATAAATTATATTTATCTGTTACGTAATTAAGTGACTTTTACAAATGTTTA
>QANX01006740.1:0-19186 GCA_003254975.1 Ochetophila trinervis
TGAAAAAAAGAAAAAATGAAGAAAAAAAAGAAAATAACAATATTATTTCATATGATCATTTATTTCATCAGTTTGAAACACAACTGGAGCCCAAATTGATAACTCTTAAAATAAACTATCTTTCCCATAATCTTTATTTCCAGTTAAAACATTTAGCATATGGTCCAGATCGACCATTTCGAAAGCATGGCCCACCAGGATTCGAATTCGATACACTCCAATCACAATCGGTGCAAGTCTGGTCTCTTACTTTATTATAATAAAAAATGTGGAACCAATGTAACTGGCCTTTGACGAAGGATCTACTCAAAACCTCAACCTCTGTTTCTTTGCCCTGGTTTTAAAAGTTGGCTTCGAAGAATTGTTACTATTGGAAAACTTCAAATCCTATTGGCGGTTTAGTTTTAAGTCTAACGATGTCGTTTTAATTTTTTGTTTTAATTGTTTGTTGTAACGAACTCACATGACCTCACACTCGGTGAAATATTTCGTTTCTTTCTTTTGTTTCTGTGTGGTCCACGTGTCGAAGGCATGATTGCTTTTGTAACAAAATTAAGGAGGTCATCATGTAGCTTAGGAAGTTTAGTTTTCAGATTGCCATTTTTACTGTATTTCTCTGAGCTTGCAAGCTCTGGTTTTATGTTAATGAATTGATATTTGAGATTCAAATTATTACTGTTTGATCTTGAATCCAAGCATTTATGTTTCGTTATTGACTTTCTATGTCAAATTGGTATCAGAATTCGGTCTTTCCTCCGATTGTTTTGATGGCCAATATCAATGAAGGAAGCAACCATGCTGCTATCGATGAACAGAGCATGAAGGCCTTAAGGGCATCCATGGCAGGTGTTGAACAAAAACTGGAAGATCTTACAACTAAGATCCGGCAGCTTTGTTCCGTACTCACCAATGGAACAGTGACGAATCTGAATGCTAGTAGATCGCAGGTTCAAGACCCCACTTATTCTCACCTACCAGCTTCTCAGACTCATCAACATCAACAGAACCCACCTCCATTGGATCCAGAACCAATGGTAACCCCTTTCCTTCTTAGACCTCGTTATCAACCCCCTCCTCAACCACCTACTCAGCACCATACCCGACCATGACAGAACACCCCCNCCCCGCCCCATCTCCCTGTGGATTCTGATTCCGAAGAGGATTTTGAACCATACACTGGAATTCGTCGAGACCAAGTGCCCTTCGGAGAGCCACATAGATACAACAATCAGTATCATCCTTCCAACTTCAAAATCAAAGTGGTTATGCAAGTGTTTGATGGACATTTGGGAATCGAAGAATTCCTTGATTGGCTGTCCACGGTAGAAACTTTTTTCGAATACATGTTGGTACCCGAGGAACAGAAATTCAAGTTGGTAGCTTATAAACTTAAAGGAGGAGCTCTAGCATGGTAGGAACAACTTAATTGCACTCGAGGAAGGCAAGGAAAGAGGCCAGTACAGACCTGGCTCAAAATGAGGAAGCTACTACGAACCAGATTCCTGCCAAGTGATTATGGCAGAATCTTGTTCCAAAAATATCATCACTGCTCTCATAACAATCGCAACCCATATACTAAACCTTTCCCTCTAAAGTGCTTCAAATGCAACCAAATTGGACACGAATGCAATGAATGACCCCAGAGGAAACCTGTCAATTATGTAGAACATGCTGACCAGTCCAGCAGTGAGGTTGGTGAATTCGAAGATGCTGAAGGAGGAATTGAAGAGGAGGATGTCGAGCTTGTTGATGGAGATAATGGAGAGCCCCTTCTCTACATTGTCCAGAAAGTGATGCTATCTTCTAAGCAACCATAAGGTACACAAAGACAATCTATCTTTAAAACTAAATGCACTGTGAGTGGGAAAGTGTGTGAAGTTGTTATTGATGGAGGGAATAGTGAAAACCTTGTATCTAAATCTCTTGTGAAAGCACTCAACATGAGTACTATGAATCATCCTCATCCATATTCAGTCGGATGCGTTAAAAAGGGGAATGAGGTCCAAGTCACAGATCTATGTAAAATTCCATTTAGCATAGGCAAACACTACAAAGATGAGCTACTGTGTGATGTGCTTGACATGGATGCCTGCCACATCCTACTTGGGAGGCCTTGGCAATTTGATAATCATGTGACACACAATGGCAGGGAAAACACTTATACCTTCAAGTGGCAAAACAAGAAAATTGTGCTTCTGCCCACTAAATTACATTCTACCCCCACTGCAACTCCACAACCCCTAAACCACCCTCTCAAAACCACCATTTTGACACTCTCAGGCACCAAATTTCAACATGAACTCAAGCACAAGCCATAACTCTGCCATCATAGCCCCAGCCCAAGTCAAACCACCCACCACCTTTCAGTCCATTAAACTCCTAGCACCCATTCAAACCCTCCTAGACAAATTTCAAACCATTGCCCCCACTGACCTCCCTGATTCACTCCCACCTCTTAGAACCATCCAGCACCAAATTGACTTTACCCTAGGGGCTTCTATACCTAATCTTCCCCACTATTGGATGAATCCCAAAGAGAACCAGATTTTGCAGGACATTGTGGATGATCTTTTGAAGAAACACCTCATAAGGGTAAGCCTAAGTCCATGTGCCGTCCCAGCTTTGCTAGTGCCAAAGAAAGGTGGCAGTTGGAGGATGTGTGTTGACAGCAGAGCTGTCAACAAAATCACAGTCAAATATAGCTTTGCAATACCCCGGATTGAAGACATGCTTGACAAGCTTGGAGGAACACAGTGGTTTACCAAGTTAGATTGAGGAGTGGCTACCACCATATCAGAATTAGGCAAGGGGATGAGTGGAAAACTGCATTCAAGACTCAAGAAGGCCTATATGAATGGCAGGTCATGCCATTTGGCCTCTGCAATGCCCCTAGCACATTCATGAGGTTCATGAATGAAATTCTCAAGCCTTTTGCTGGCAAATTCCTAGTAGTCTACTTTGATGACATTCTGATCCACAGCAAAAGCAAAGAGGACCACCTAACTCATCTAGAACAGGTTTTCAAAATGCTTCAACAGAATTAGCTATATCTTAACCTCAAGAATTGTGATTTCATGAGTTTTGAACTACTGTTTCTTGGGTTTGTGGTGAATCAATAGGGGATTAAGACAGATCCAGCAAAGGTTCAAGCTATAAGGGACTGGAAAACACCTACCAATATCACTGAAGTGAGGAGTTTCCATGGACTGACCACATTCTATAGAAGGTTCATCAAAGGATTTGTTCCATAGCTGGACCCTTGACTAATTGCCTAAAGAAAGGGAATTTCCACTAGGAACCTAACCAAAAGACTAGCTTCGAAACTCTTAAACAGAAACTATGTGAAGCCCCTGTCCTAGCCCTCCCTGATTTCAACAAGGTCTTTGAATTAGAAACAGATGCCTCCAAGACTGGAATTAGGGCTGTTTTGACTCAAAAAGGTAAACCAATTGAGTTTTTTAGTGAAAAACTTAGTGAACCCCGACAGAGGTGGATCACCTATGTGCAAGAACTTTATGCTCTTGTAAGAGCCTTCAAACACTGGGAAGCATTACCTAATTCCCAAACAATTTATCATCCACAGTGACCACAAGGCCTTGCAATTCATTCAATCTCAAAAGAGGATCGATGCAGCCCATGCTCGATGGATCGAGACTATCCAAAAGTTCCCATATGTGTTCAAACACAAAGCTGGAGTCCTGAACAAAGTGGCAGATGCATTCAATTGAAAAGCATCCCTCCTAACCACTCTCCAAACCAAAATGGTTAGCTTTGATTCTCTTAAGGACCAATATGCTAATGACCCTGACTTTAGCTCTATTTGGTCTAAATGCACAATGCATGAACCCTCGGGGCAATTTCACATCCATGATGGATTCCTATTCAAAGGAGACATGTTGTGCATCCCAAACACCTCATTTAGACTCCAACTTATCAGTGAATTACATGCTGGTGGTTTGTCAACTCACACAAGCCGAGATAAGACCATATTAATCCTCGAATCCAGGTTCTACTGGCCACATCTCAAGAGGGATGTCTCCTTGTTCGTACAGCGGTGTGGAATTTGCCAACGAGCCAAAGGGACTTCTCAAAACACAGGTTTATACTCTCCACTCCCAATTCCACACAACATCTGGGAAGACCTATCCATGGATTTCATCCTTGGTCTTCCCCGAACCCAAAAACAGTTTGACTCCATCCTTGTTGAGGTTGACAGGTTCTCCAAGATTGCACACTTTATACCCTATAAAAACACTATTGATGCCATCTATGTTGCTAACATTTTTTTCAGGGAAATAGTAAGGTTACACGGCATTCCCAAGACAATCACTTCAGATCGTGATGTCAAGTTCATGAGCCATTTCTGGAAGACCCTCTGGCACAAGTTTCAGACCACTCTCCTATTCAGCAGTGCTTACCATCCACAGACACACGGTCAGACTAAAGTATTGAACTGGACCTTGGGAAACATGCTCTGCAGTCTTGCCAGTGACAAACCCAAGCAATGGGACTCAGCTCTTGCTCAAGTTGAGTTTGCCTACAATAGTATGACCAACAGATCCACCGGATTTTCCCCTTTTACGGTCGTATACACTAAAACTCCCAATCTAACTACTGATCTAGCAACCAATCCTAATGGTGATATTCTTTCAGCAGACACATTTGCCAACAATGTCACTGATGTCCACCAGCAAGTGCTTAAGGCACTCCAAGCTTCTTACACAAAATACAAAACAGCTGCAGATCAACACCGTCGGTTTAAGACCTTTCAAGAAGTAGATTTAGTTATGATCTACTTGTGAAAAGACCGTTTTCCTTCTGGAACTTATCACAAACTCCATAATCGAAAAATTGGACCTTTTCAAATTGTGAAGAAACTTGGGGAAATGCCTATACTGTCGATCTACCTGCGGACTTGCAAATCTCCTCCACCTTCAATGTCTCAGACTTGTTCTACTACCATCCCCCAGATGATGCTCCAACCCTTTCAACTCTACTCGAGGCTGAGTCTTTTCAAAGTGGGGAGGATTGACGAAGGATCTACTCAAAACCTCAACCTCTATTTCCTTGCCCTGGTTCTCAAAGTTGGCTTCGAAGAATTGTTACCGTTGGAAAACTTCAAATCCTATTGGCGGTTTAGTTTTAAGTCAAACAATGTCGTTTTAATGTTTTGTTTTAATTCTTTGTTGTAACGAACTCACGTGACCTCACACTCGGTGAAATATTCTGTTTCTTTCTTTTGTTTTTGTGTGGTCCACGTGTCGAAGGCATGATTGCTTTTGTTACAGAATTAAAGAGGTCATCGTGTAGCTTAGGAAGTTTAGTTTTCAGATTGCTATTTTTATTGTATTTCTCTGAGCTTGCAAGCTCTGGTTTTATGTTAATGAATTGATATTTGAGATTCAAATTATTACTGTTTGATCTTGAATCCAAGCATTTATGTTTCGTTATTGACTTTCTACGTCAAATTGGTATCATAATTCGGTCTTTCCTCCGATTGTTTTGATGGCCAATAACGATGAAGGAAGCAACCATGCTGCTGTCGATGAACAGAGCATGAAGGCCTTAAGGGCATCCATGGCGAGTGTTGAGCAAAAACTGGAAGATCTTACAACTAAGATCCGGCAGCTTTGTTCCGTACTCAGTTCTGGTTTTATGTTAATGAATTGATATTTGAGATTCAAATTATTACTGTTTGATCTTGAATTCAAGCATTTCTGTTTCGTTATTGACTTTCTACGTCTGCCTTCCCATTGGAAGCTGCAGAAGAAGAGTGTGGTACCAAATATACTTGGTTTAAAGCTGAAATCAAAGGAGTCTCCATTATTCAGAACTTGGACACCAAGATCATCATTTTTGGATTTACAATGAAGAGTCAGCTGAATATTTTGGACCCAAATCATTCAAAATATTTACATGTATTTTACCTTCACAAAATGCCATCATCAAAGATAGCGTAATGACCAACCCGATTGCTATCCTCTGCCTATTCATGCTGTATCTGTAGTAGTTGTAATTAATTAATGGAATTTTTTATTCCAAAGCTTTGTGGGTTTTATGGGACATATACAGGTACCAATTTATAGGCAAAAGACACAGCTGAATGCGTATGTAATCAGTTTAATCTTGAAAACGGACAAAATTTAAAAAATTAATTAAGATAATATTTATGAGGAAATAAATTGTAACCCACCGTCATCTGCCATATTTGTTTGTTTGGTTTTTCTATTTTTCCCTAGTTTTTCTTAAAAAAGAAAAATTGAATTAATGGAGATATTCTATAAGCCTTGCTATAGATATATAGTTTACGAAATAAATATATTAGTTCATTCATGTTCTATATATGTATCTCAATTGTACACACACACACTCTCTCTCTCTCTCTCTCTCTCTCTCCTTTTAGTGAAAAAATTGGTTATGCTTCCTTAAGGCTTAATCGTAAAGAGGGACCATGTTCTTTTTGCCTTTTGAGGAAGTGATATTCCTGAATTTTTGCGGAGCATTATGCTCTGTTTGGATGATAGCTATGCTCTGTTTCTGAAAGGGTACACAGTATAGTTCAAAATAATTACGTCATAGAGTTAGGTGTTTGCTATGTTAGATTTGATTTTGATTGTTGCTTTGACAGCAGGATTATACACTGATATAATACTCACATGCTAATAATTAATTCTATTTTCGTATATATAAG
This sequence comes from Ochetophila trinervis, assembly GCA_003254975.1. Lineage (NCBI taxonomy): Eukaryota > Viridiplantae > Streptophyta > Magnoliopsida > Rosales > Rhamnaceae > Ochetophila > Ochetophila trinervis. The sequence goes on from QANX01006740.1 coordinate 6,692, forward strand.
AGCTACCGACCCAAAATCAAAAACCATATTAGATTTTTAATAGTATGATATGTAAAGCAGAGCAAAATATGTTATCAGGAATGGTGTATTATATAGCTCATGGAGCTTTTCATATTTTTGAAGTTTATAATCCACAAGGACAGGGGATCTAGGAGGAAAAGATAATTTTTTTATCTTTAGAAAAAAATAAAAATTATCCATTTTGTCTTAAATAAAATGTAAAGGTTCCATATTCTTTGTTTTTTTTTTTGTTTTTTTTTTTTTGGGTATTGGCAGGCAGTGAACCAATCCGCAATAGAAAGATCTTCATCAAACACCTCACTAAGCAAAATCATTATTTTATTGAATCCATACACACTAATATGAAAAAAGAAAAAAAAAAACATAACAATATTATTCCATATGATCATTTATTAATTTATTTCATCAAGTTTGAAATACAACTGAAGCCTAAATAGATCACTCTTACTTCATCTTCTTCCACAAAGAAAGAAAAACATATATAAACTATACTTTCCTAATTTTTATTCCACTTATAACATTGATCATACCTTCCAGTTCTACTAGTGTAAAGGCATGGCCCATCAGGATTCCATACACTCCAATTACAATTTGTGCAACGTTGGTCTCTTTTCCTATTAAAATCATAAATCTTGAACCAATGGATCTGGTCATTCCATTGAAAGCTGCAGAAGAAGAGTGTGGTCCCAAAGTATCTTGGCCTAAAGCTGAAATGAAAGGTGTCTCCAAAATTCAGAAATTGAGGCCCAAGATCATCATCTTTGGATTTACAATGAAGAATCAGCTGAATATTTGAACCCAAATCATTCCTGACTCTTACATGTATTTTACCTTCACAAAATGCCATCATCGAAGATAGCACAATAACCAACCCGATTGCTATCCTATTCATGCTGTGATACTTGTAATTAAATAATGGATTTTTGTTTTTTCTAAAGCTTTGTGGGTTTCATGGGGACGTATATGGGCATCATTTTAAAGGCACGACTCAGTTGCATAAATGGTATGTGTATGCAAATTGTGGGAAAGAATTAATTGGCTATGCATAAATGGCAATTAGTTTAATTTTGAAATCACATAAAATTTAATTATCACTAGTAGTGGTGATGATTACCAATAAGATCCTGGCTGAAATAATATATACTAATTGAATATATTTAATTGTATATAATTTTTGTAATACTAAAAATCTAATTAGGAAAAAATAATCTTTTTGAGTTAGCCAAATAAATCGTTGAATGACATATAAATTTTATTGGTCATCAATCACTACGATGACAAATAATATTTTTCTTTAATAGTTAATTAAAATACTATGTATGAGGAAGTAAATTGTGAACTTACTGTTTAAAAATAACTTTCAATATTTTCATAACAGAAATCTATTCTTCATAGTAAGTTCACAATTTATTTTCCTTCTATATATATATTGTCTTTAATTTTTGAAATTTTGTAATTGATTTTAAAATTAAACTAATAACCATTAATGCATAGCCATGATTAATTGATTCTTCCCCATAATTTGCATATGCATACCATTCATGCATCTGAGTCTGTTGCATATGAATAATTCATGATTAATTAAACTAATTACCATTTATGCATAGCCAAGGTAGAGAAATAAATCAAGATGTTATTTAACAAAACAAATTATCTTTCCAAAAGCTTTGAATTATTCCAAAATACTCACTCATAATATATGTAAAATTCACAATGTTTGTAACAATATCATTTCAATTTCAAAGTACGTTCAAAACATAACTCGAATCCAATTTATTATGCAAAATACCATAAAAGAGTGCTTCATTTATCATTTTCAAACAAATATTTATATTCACAAATGAATATATTATACTCCGACCGTTTTAAATCTAGTACTAATAAAACTCAATATCAAGAATGTTCGACTACGTAAATTATGGGTTTTCAAAACAAATAAATATAAATCCAACTATATCCATATACACATTTATATAAAAGAAATTATTTCTCAAAATAACATTAATCTCTTTAAAACATAAATTCTAGGATACCTAAACTACTTGAGTAAAATCAGTTTCAGATTACCTGTCTTCGAAAATTCACCATTAATATTTATACAAACTTCCCTTTAAGCTCTAAATTTCCAGATCACAAGTTAACATATCCTAATGCATATATACAAAATCTCAGCTTATTTAAACACCTCTTAAGGCATTCAACCGAAATATAAACTTGAGATGATCTACACTGTCCAGAAAACTGTACAGTTTTCTTGTCCCAATTAACTTCAAATGCACATAGCTCCTTCAATTCTTAACCAATATCAGTGATTCAAAAGGCTATAGAAAGCTTGTTAAGTCCATTTCACATAAAAATTAAGTTCCATGATTTCAACTAGAACCCCCCAAAAATGCAAGTGAAAAAGCAAGTGCCATAACAATTTTACTAAAATTTAGTGAACTCAAGCTCAAGCTTCCAAAAAAAATTAAATCTAGTCCAGATAATAAATTACTGAAACTAGCTCTAAAATCGCACAAATTCATCATTTTCAAAGAAGACCGAAGCTCCCCTTCAATGGCAATTTTCGAAATAGACAAATTTCCCTGTATGTAAAACTAGGAGGAAGTAGAGAGCACCAAAGGAAATAATGGGTACAAAATTCTGGCCAAGAGGTCTGGAAATGCATTTTTCCGGTAAGGATGGATTTTCGGTGGGGAAGGAATTTTCAAATCATGATTAAGGCTGAAACAGGTTGATAATCACTTCCTAATTTGTTCTAACGGTTCAATCCCCAAAGGAATTCAAGCTTTCTTGGATGAAATTCAATAATAATGGAAGAAAATTGATGGGTAACAAAGGGGATCGAGCCCCTCCTATATTCTCTCCTTTGTTGATGAGAAAAAGGGCAAAAAAGAGAAATTTCTAGCCTTTGGGGCCTAATTTAAATTTTGCCCTTTTCTCCTCTTAACACTACAAAAAAAATGGGGGTTTTGTGACGGCAGCAAATTAGTCACAAGGCATAGTATATGTGACAGAATCATCGCTAAAACTACTTTCTGTGACTGGAAAAAATCCGTCACATGTTAGCCGCAATAGGTCCGACACAAAAAGTTTTGTGACGGCTTACTGTTCACCTCGTGACAGAAAACTGACATTTTGTGCCGGATTATTTTGGTCACAAATATTGACGACCACAGGAAAATCACCGCCGGTGAGGAATCTGCGACTGAATGTGTTCCGTCACAGACGAACCATCAGTGACGCTCTAGTGAAGGTCAGCGGTCACTGAACATTTTCTGTGATGCCCTATATCCCGTCACTTATGATCATTATTGTTGTAATGCATTGTTTTTGTGGCCAAAACAACCTTCACAGTATACCATCTGTGACGGCCTTGTGACGGTTTACCGTCACATATATAGGGTGACATATATGATGACTACCTTAAAATTTTGCATTGTTGTGTCTGATTTTATCCGTCACGATGCAACATCTGTGATGACCTTGTGACAGTTAACCGTCACTTATGAGAGACATTTAAATATTGCAATCAATTTGTGTCCGATATGAGTCGTCACAATATAACATTTGCGACGGATCTGTGACGGTACACCTTCACAATATAACATTTGTTATAGTTACTGTCCAATTTTTTATATATTCTTTTCTATTTAGAGTTTAGGGGCTGTCCAATTGATATATAAAGAGTAGCCAAACAAGCAGCTTTTATAAAGTGGTTTTATTAGTACCACATTTTATTTAAAGGGGTAAAAAATTCTTCATTGAAGCATTTATCATTGTTCATGCTTCAGTGAAAAATTTTCCACTACAAATCTATATAATTCATCAAACATATTCCATATACAATACCAAAACAGAGCGCATGTTGACAGTTGCACCATACACAACATGCTCAAAACCAAACATATACACAGCAAAAAGCGATCCAGACTTCGACTTCTATTCCCTATTTCACAAGGTATCAGCTACAAAATGTATACGACAGAACTCTACCTATATGGCCACTTGAGAATGGATCACAAGTCCCACAAACTCCTTCATTTACCTGCACCAATATATGTCCTAAGCATGCTTCATGCTGAAATATTAACATGCATGCAAAACACAAAAAACAGATGCCAACTTTTTTTCCTCACTACGCCATTTTAAAACTACGACAGCTTTCGTACTTTAACTTGTTATCATGTACCCTAATTGTCCTCAACTGGTGGGTCGAGACTGACTCTCCCATCCCGGTGTTAAGGACTCAATGTGTCCTTCCAATCACCATGCTTTAAATACTTGAGCAAATCCACCTTGACCTGCACAACCCTTGATCTAGTACTTCTTTCCACCTGTGAGTATGACATCAAGGGCAATGCTTAGATTGAGCCTAGACAAGATGTAATGTTCCACTTTCCACTAATGATCGGAATGAGAGACAGGTAGACTGGCACAGGGAAGGACTCACCAAGTATGAATCTAGAAACCAAAATGCTAAAAGCATAACCCACATAACTCTACCACAAATATAATTTATTTCAAATCCAAATGGTCATCACTAAAAATGCATATAATTCTTGAAAAAGATAAAGACAGTTTGTCATTTCCATCTAATTCATGCTTCATAAACAACAAAATAAAGCATATCCTTCTTGGCAAACATAACCACAAAAATGACAACTTCAAAGATCACATTCTTAGCTTCTCAAGTGCTCAAATCACACAATTACAATAAATTTTCAATGGACAGAACCTAATATTTTGGCACAAATATTTCCTGCACTTTTCAATCAATCTAGGACAAAACAAAGAGAACAAAACAATATTTGCAGCTGCTACAATCTGCCAACAGCAGGGGTAATGTGCTATTGTACAGCAGACATTCCAAAACAACAAGCAAATAAGCAAGCTGTTCAATCATATTCACCACCCATATTTGACAGTTTTGAACAGCTATTTCAACCAAACGAAGGGGAGAACTAAGTGATTTGCCTCATAACAATTGCATTTCCACAATCATCCTGCGAGCATATATCTAAAACATCTGACAGCAAACACCCTCATGGATTCTACAGCCAAACTGAACAGAGAAAAAGGAAAAACAAGTTACCATGTATATTGGTAAGGAATAAGGCAGATTTGACTCATTAATTTTACTTTAATCATACAACTCCTCAAATAAGCATTTTCCTAATGTTTGCAGCCCTGCACCAATCGAAATAAGGGTAGTATAAAAAATTTCACTGCATAGCATTGCTAGGGAGCATGTTATACAAGTTTATAGAAGCATCAGCGTAGTTGAGTAACACAGACACTCGATTTTATAAGAATGTTTAGGGGTAAATCAAACATTAAACCAATGATAACATGTACATCAAAAAAATTTGAACTTTAATAAAATTATAATCTATATCAATCATTAAATACTTAGTTAATTCTCTGCATTTAATCAACCAATCCAAACAATTTATTTATATTTTTTCCTCTGCCCCTTCACAATATTCTGCAATACTTCATTTAGTGAAAAGTAATCTCATAAAATCAAATTGACACAGAAAAGCTTCACCTCAAGAGTGCAAAATGGAGAATGAAGCAACTACTCACATGTACAGCCTTGCATAAATTTTGAAAGTAATCGATCAAATCACCATAACCCAAAAAGCCAAAAAATGACATTCTACCAAAAAAAAAAAAGGGAGAGAGAAAATGGAGATATCCGGAAGACCCTTGAGGGCATTGAAGCAGAGGCAAGTATCTTCAACAAGCACAGGCCCATTCAAAACAAACTTGGATCAAACTTGCTAGAAGCAAAAAAGTACAACACAATCTCTCAGATAACAGGCTATTAGAAATGCATACCCAAAGTAAGAAAAGACACAATAATAACTGAGAGAAAGAAAACTCCATCAGCATAAAAACACTAGGAAAAAAAATCAAACTACACATATTAGTCAGAAGTAAGTTCCAAAGAATGCTGAAACCCCTGTTCTTGGTTTGGGAAATGAAATTGGACAATAACCAAATGTCTTCCACATGCCAAGATAATAACTTATTTGCAAAACAGAATAATCAAAAAACAAAAATGAATCAAATTCTTAGTAATGAAAATAAACGGATTTAACAAATATTACTACAAAGATTTCATTTTTAAGAAAGATGGGCATGGATGGATGGGCATGACATGGATCTAAACTTGGAAAAATAAAACCAGCAAATTCCAAAAGAAAATGGATAAGAAAAAGATAAGAAAGTGAAGATGTAGATGGAAAGGACCACACCCACAACCGGAAACACACCAGAATATGTTGATCTGAGAAAAAACGAGTCCGCCGGTTTCTTCGAGTTTTCCGGCGATTCGTAGAGTTTCACGGCCAAAAAATCGGGTGGGAAGGCAGCAAAAGGGCTGAGCATTCTTTTATGGGTTGTGGGTCAGCTGGCTGTCGCCGGATTTGGCCAGATTTCCTACAAAAGGCTTAAGGTGCGTGGGTTCTTTATGGGGCATGTCCGATCGGGAATGGGAGAGGGAAGAAAAGGGAGGGAGGGATTGGGAGAAATAGGGAAGTTGAAAAATAAATAAATGGATTTTGATTATTTTTCAAAAATTTTAACATATTTTTAATAAATTGAATTAGCAATTGTGACGAAAATGTTTAAAATTCTATCACAGTTATACTAAATGTATAGGAGGGAAGTTTCCCTCCAAAAATTTTCGGTCAAAATGTTCAGCCTTATTTGACTGCCACAATTAACAATAGATCCAAATTTGACGGATATAATGACAAAATAATTTCAAATTTTATATTAATTTTTTTCATGAATCTGTGACAGCATCCACCTATTTCCGTCACAGATGAGCTCAAATAATTTAAATTTTTTTTGGCTCTAAAAAATTTATGACCATTAGTGACAACGCCTTGTAACGAGGTAAAATTTGTCACATTTAATGTACAATATGTGACGGTCAAGCTGTTTCCGTCACTTTAGGCCCTATTTTTGTGACGGGTAAGTGAAGGTCACAAAGATTTCCATCACAAAAATGCCATTTTTCTTGTAGTGTAAGCTTTTCTTTCAAAATAGGGGTAGGGATATCCTTTTGATATTATTATGGTGCTCAAACACCAATTTAACTTTATTCCACAATTATGGGTAAAATAGTCTAGGGTAAAATGGTCTTTTACTCACTCAATTTAAACTAAAATTAATTTAGAAGGAAATTGCCCGCCCAATTATTTACCATAACTGTGACAAAATGCACTAGCTTGCTGTCACAATTTCCATGCCTATTTAGCAAAACTACAATTTCAAATTTCCCAAACAATCTAGAATTGTTGTGTGTCATACTTAATGGCATTTTTGTAAATATGTTCGCTAAGCACTAAATTGCGTTGTTTCACGCTTGCAAAATCCGGGGTCTTCAGTCATTAATGTTAAACGGTGAGTCTTCATCTACCTTTCCTCTTTGTCTATTGCGTTTGTGAATGGGAACAGCTCGAACACTTTGAATTTGGGGTCTGGGTAACCGAAAGCGACAATTAAGCGGGCTCCTCCATTCGGCTTCAATCGCGGCGATTGCTGTGAAGACTGCAAGTCTCCACGGTGTCTTTCAAGCCAGTGATTCCCCCTTTCGATCTTCATCCCTCACAGATTCACAGGTACTGTACCTTGTTCCATTTTGTGGATTTTAGGGATTATTAAATCCCTTTTGTTGCGGATTGTAACATGGCTTTTGGCATAATTTTTGTTTGGCTGCATTGTTCCTTCACTGATGGTTAATCTGCATATCAATTTTTTCCACTGACATTCACACTCGGTTCTAAAAAAGACCGGAGTGCATTGTAGTTTTTTTTTTCCTCTCCTTTATGGGTTCTTTAATCTTTGTGAAATTCCAATTTTGAAGGCCATTGTATGTACAACAAATAAAATGCATAATGAAACATAACCTAAGTGATTTGCATTACTTTGACTTCTTGAAGACATATATCAAAGTTTGTTATCATTATACTATCTGTCATGAAATGATGTTGAGTTTAAATTTTGTTTTTATTTTCTCTGTGAGTGGCAAAATAGTGCATAGAGAAGTCTAGGTAACGTCGCATAAATGGATGTCATTTCCTGACATTTAACTTACTCGTTTACCGTAGTCCTTATAGGTCAAAAAATTGAAAGTATAGACAAAATGTTTCGTCACTACCGCTTGTCTGTTTGACCCATCTCAAGCAATCCCAACTTTTCCAACTAGGGTAATTGCAAGAGGAAGTATATATTCCAGCAAAATAAAGTACCATGGGCCAAGTAATTCTGCTACAAAGTTGTAGAATTCCCTCTAGGATCACTTTCCTTTTACTTGCTCACATATAATTCATGGCCTTTATATTATTCACTTCGATGTATATATATATATATGTCATGATAGGTACAAGTATTATATGGCTGCATATATATATCACCCTATTGTTTATGAACTCGTTTAATTTTTTTTTTTTTGAATGGAGCGGTTCTATGTGTCGGCTATTTTAAATTTTCATTTTGGGACTGTTTAGACTTAGATAAAGAGTGCTAACAAGTGTTACTTTTAAATTTAAAACTTAAAAAGTGTTACGGAAAATCGTCATTCTCTTTTTTACTCTATCTTCTTTGTAACTATTGCACATCTCTCATAAATGCAATTTGAGTAATCCTCTCTTTCATATCGTGCTTTTCTTGTTTAGCCCATGTATGTGTAATTGTGACAGCGTGTTTGTTTCCTACCTCACAACATTAGTTAAATTATGTAAGTGATTGTTCGTGTGGAATTTATGACATTTAATGGTGCTGTTGCATGCTTCCAGGTTTGTGAATCTCATGTAGTAAATGGTGGTGATTTTTGTAGTACATTTGGACTTATATGTTGAAATAGGAGCTTGTCGGAGTCAAACAGCGAGGCGTGTATTGAGACCTAGTCCAAGGCAAGTAACAAAATTTGGTGCTGCACCACAAGCTCACAAACGCACTATTGAAATAACAATTGATGACGATCCGACTGGGAACGAATCTAATGCCGATGATGGTGATGATACCCTTGCACCGTCATCTTTAATCAAAGAGGATTCCCACCCACCAGTAGCTGAAAATGATAATCCTACCACACCAACCGATGAAGATGAAACACTGCCGTATACATTTTGTAACTGATATCTTGTGAACTAGAGAAAAGACGTCGAAGTCCGCATCGCTTTTTTTGAATGTATATGTTTGGTTTTGAGCATGTTGTGTATGGTGCAACTGTCAACATCGGGATGTTTTGGTATTGTATATGGAATATGTTTTGATGAACTTTATAGACTTGTAGTGGAAATTTTTTCACTGAAGCATGGAAAATGTGAACTGCTTCAATGAAGAATTTTTTACCCCCTTATATAAAATGTGGTACTGATAAATGAACATCAAAGTGTTGTTTGGATACTCTTTATATATCAATTGAACAGCCCCTAAACTCTAAAAACGAAAAAAAAAAATTAAATAAAATTGGACAGTAGCTAAAAAAAATGCTCTATTGTGACGATCAGATGTCCCATATGCGATATTGTGACGAATCGATAACTGTAGGTCACTGAAAAGCAGCCACTGAATAAACAAGTGACGGATTGCATCATCATAGAACAAGTTTATGTGACGGTGTACCGTCACAGGTCCGTCACAAATGTTATATTGTGATGACTCATATCGGACACGAAGCAACCGCATTACAACACTAATCAACATACGTGATGGTGAACCTTCACAATGGCGTCACAGATGTTGTATTGTGATGGATAAAATCAGACACAACAATACCTAACACATGGTAATCGTGATATGTGACGCTATATATGTCATCACATAATATTTAATTTGACGGTAAACCATCACAAGCCCATCACATATGGTATACTGTGACAGTTCGTATCAGTCACCAAAACAATGCATTACAATAATAATGATCATAAGTGACGGTATATAGGTCAAGAAAAACAACGTACTGTGACCATGGACCATCACAAGAGCGTCACAGATGTTATAATGTGACGGATCATAACGGACACGAAACAAAAACATTACAACACTAATCATTATAAGTGACGGTAAATAACTCGTTACAAAATGTGACTGTGACAGTTAACCGTCACAAGTGCCTGGCAGATGGTATACTGTGACAGATTCAATCTCGGTCACACTTAACATGAAATGACGAAGTGTCGTCACTGATGGGTCGCAGATTCTTCACCAGCAGTGATTATCCGGTGAGTGGGAATATTTGTGACCAAGTTAAACCGTCACACAATGTTCCTTTTCTGTCAAGGGGTGAAGAGTAAGTCGTCACTAAACTTTTTGTGTTGGACCTATTGCGACAGCCGTGTGACGGATTTATATCCGTCACATAAAGTGGTTTTAGCGACGATTCCGTCACATATACTTTGCATTGTGACAATTTGCTGCTGTCACAAAAAGGCCTTTTTTCTTGTAGTGGAAAATTAAACGCAATTGAGTTTTGCCTTAGTTTTTGTTTCCTTTTCTTTGTGTTAAGCTCTCTGCCAAACCTACAAAGAAATCTTGAAGACATGCCTACTTTGGCTTTGCTGAAAGAGTTGAAACAGAGTCGTCATTTTGCATGTTTCATGAATAATAATTTTTAGTACCAGAGCTGCCTTATTTTATTCTTCTATTTCGTTGTACTGTTGTAATATTTGTTCTATGCTTACCAAAGAATTTAGGAGAGCTTTGATCAGAGAAATAAAGCAACCTGTAAGTACAATTAAGTTTGTATATTCCATCTTTTCTTAAATTATTAATTGATTACTAAATTAAATTGAATTAGAATCGTCTGATAAAGATAGAAACCTTCCAAGAAAACAACTATTTGGTTTGGAACATTTGTAGATCTTAATATCATTATCACTACACAATAATTTTGTAAAACTTAACCGCGTGTATATTATATTAGAAATTATTGTTATTATTATTTAAAAAGAAAGAAAGACTAGAAATGCTAAATATGTATGAAAAGTCATGTTCAATATATCAGACAAACAAGATAGTCATATCAATTTCCAATATTTCCAAAGTCCAAACAGTCATTCATAGTCATTTGAAAAATTGTGAGGAATGTGTTTATCCCTTTAATTGACTCACAGTACACCAGTTATGCGCCTTAACCTACCCCCAACTTGCCAAAATACAATTTTTTGGACGTTTCCAATCAAATAGAAACTTGAAAACAAAAGCATATAGATGAAATGCACAACAGGCCACATAAACTAATTAATATTCTAAGAAGGGTTTTGGAATATAAACCCTAGTCAAGAAAGACTGGGGTTGAAAGGATTTTATAATAAAGTCCTTAAAGTGAAATTTAGACATAACAAATGCAGAGTGGGTATCAAAATTGAAGGTCTATGTAGAATTTGGAACTAAAAATTGAAATTCCAACAAATGACCATAAGGAATACAATATGTTACATCTTTTCTGACTATACTCAACCATCATTGAAAATTTTCCTTTTTTTCTTTATACTATGAATATGTATGGCATTATTTTCTACAATGTTTCACATTTTCTCGAATTCAAGTGGGAACATTTCCTTTTTTTTTTTGGTGAATAAAAAAGGTTGGAGGGGGTAGAGATTGGTGCATCCCCTACAACTCCGAGTGGTGAACCAATCCGCGTCAACCAATCTGTCAGCCTACATCTCGCCATTACGCTTAGTTCAGCATGACAAATTGAACTTCCGACCCAGACGATGAGAGTACTCGAACCTTGGTTCTCTTGGCTAAAAATTGAGACCCTTACAAATCCATGTAGCACTACTTATAGCAGCATCAATTATATACAACAATTCTTTTAAAAAAAAATTCAATTTTGCATTATAGAAAAACTTCCAATTTGTATCCTTGTATGTAGCAGGCATGGAATGCAGAACTGCTTCCATTGAACAATATTGTTTCTTGATCCTTTTGTGTGGAACTCTGTTCTTTATCAAACTCTGTTTCTGCATTGGTGATCTTGATGCAGCATGCATAGATGCTGAGAGGAAAGCGCTTGTCAAGTTCAAACAAGGCCTAACAGAGTCGTCATTAATAATGCTAGATTTATTCAATTATTTACCAAATGATGTTTTAAATGATATGTAAATATTTACTTAGTTTATTTATTTATTCATTTATAAGTTAATTTATCTTTATTTAAGTTATATAAATATGTCAACTAATAATTTATTAACACGTTTCATTTGATAAATAAATTTAGTAAATATTTTAATATTTATATATAGTAGAGGTGTGCAAAAAAACCGACTAACCGATTAAAACAACCGATCCAATCAAATCCAACATGTTCGGATCAGTTATTTTAGTGTAATTGGATTAGATCGGTTATGAAAAATTAAAAACCGAAGGTCGGTTTAGTTCGGTTCGGAGTGTTAAAACTGACCAAAACCAATCCAATCCGAACCGACCACTTTTTTTTTTTTTTTT
>QANX01006740.1:19864-33761 GCA_003254975.1 Ochetophila trinervis
ATATATATATATATATATATATGTATGCATGTTAGGAAATTCTATAGTTAACACTTCACTTATCATGTGTTATTGGATTGCTTTAAATTAAGGCTAACATTTAAATAAACCCTACAGAGTTCATTTTGCCTTCATAGGATTTTAGTACTTCATTAAACTCATATAATCTACTAAATTTTTGTTAAAACTCAGCCATTGAAACAATACAATGGCTGATTAGTGACATCCTGATAATAAAACGGTTAAGATGCCTAACCACATAAGAACTATATATATGTGTGTGTCTCATATATATATATATAATTTTTATCTAGTCAGGAATAATCATAGATCCCATACATGGTAAATTGTAAGGGTTGCTATACCATGTTTTAGATTTTTAGATTTAAATTCAAATAACAACTAATAATGTAATCAACTAATAAACATTTGCCACTTTAAGTATTGTTGATTTAAATAAATTAGGAATTCCTTTATGAGAGACTTACTCTCTTTATCTCTTTATGTATGTATGTATATATATATATATATATATATATATATACAGTCAAGCTATTATCAAATAGTTATGTTCATGTATAGAATCAAAATGCTAAAATTAAATCATAAATAAAGGGATTAGTGATTTAGATTTCTAAACACTCTTGATGACTTATTTATAAGCTTATCTTTTATTTATCACTTAATCTTTTAAATTTCATATCTGAACATAACAAATGTCAGATATACCTGATAGTAACATGACTATATATATATATATAAAATAAATTTGACAGGTTTAAAAATAATAAATAATTATATATAAATAAACAGTAATGCTACAGCCTACAGGTAGTAAAATTAACATTTACCAAAAATATTTATACATATTTATCTAATTTAATATGGATAAGTGACCCTAAATGAATAATAAATCAAAATAAAAAATTATTTAAATATTGTCACTTCATCCGCTGCATTATTTGACAAATGAATTTGATAAATATTTTAGTAACTTTAGCATTATTAATAAATAAAACCAATCTACTTGGTTAAAATATTCAAATGGAAATGACCACAAATTAATGTTTACTTCTAAATTATGGATTCGATCAAGACTGAAACTAAAAATATCATACTTCTCACATTTAAGATATGTCGAAACAAACAATAATGTGTGTGTAATACATAGGGTTTAGAACTTGTTATCAATCTAGTAAACATGTTCTTACCATACTTTTTGTACAACCAATACCAATCACAGTACCATTTTGGCCTTCTTAATTTATTCCATTGTGGGAAAAATCGTTTTGCAATGTTTTTCTTATCCCATCGAAGAAATGAAAATCAACAATGAGCATGAAAAGCACCATGACGATTGCAATATTCAAATACCATTTCCATGCACTCAGTAAATGTACCCACACACCCCAATTTGTTCCAATATATCATGTTGAAACTTAGCATCGCATGAGATACATTTCATAAATTCTTTCACGGTGAAACGCGGTAAATTAACGGTGTGTGTTTTTTTTTATGAGAAAGCTGCATTGATGCACAAAAAGCCTCCAAAAAGGAGGATACAAACCAAAACATCTACCTTCCCCCCAGATCAGACATCAAAGTCTCATGAAAAATAAAAAAACAAGTTATTGATCGACCAGAGCAAATTTAACAACTGCATCAGCAGCCCTGTTTGTATCACGCCTATTCCAATTGAATTTCTAGTTTGAATAATTTCTTCTTTCTCTTATTCGCAACAAGGAGTATCTAGTATCCTTCAGAGTTAATATCCTAATTAAAGCATCCGAAGACCAAATCACGCTGTTCCATCTTTGCTCCTCCGCAACCTCTGTGGCCCATTCAAGAGCCATAAGCTCTGCCACTTTGGCTGTTTCGCAGTCCACCACTTTCGAAGCCATTGTCAGCATTTTGCCTCTCTTATCTAAGCAAGTATGTCCCTAGTAGGAAGCAACCCAGCCATCAACCTCCACAAAAACATTTTAAGCCTACCATGGATCTCCAAAGCTTTTCCCAACATTTTAAGAAAGCATTTCATTGGCTGCTTCATATGTAAGCAAGTTTGTAAGTGGTTACGTGAATGTGCCGATCATGTTTCATCTTTTTTCTTTTGCTGAAAGTGCTGGTCTTGTTTCATTAAAGCATTGGGTTCCTAAATGACTTTTAGGATCACTTTATACTAGATATTATTTTTTTATTTTTTTATTTTTTCTGACTTATACTAGCTAATGTGTAACCAGAAAGTTTTATCTTTTGTATTAACCGACCTTGTAATGCCTATAAATGCGATAGCCTATAAGCAAATCTCCAGCGCAAATCAACTTATATCAATTGCATTTACTCTCCCTCTTTGTCTCTGCCATCTTTTCTTCTTCTTTTATCTTCTTATTTTATATTCTTGCCGCATATATAACCCAATATAATATATTACATATTTATTATCTTATGGCACTCGTTGCTTTCCTACAATTGAAATCTCTCTGTGCATCATTAATTATCTGATTTCGGCTGCAAAAGAAAGATGCAGTAAGTAATTTTAAACCATCTTTTTTTTTTTCTTTTTTTTTCTTGAAAGAGAGTCTGACGCTAACTAGAAAAATTAAGCACTAGAGAGTAGAGACCTCGTGGAACATCTACAAATCTTGAAGCATCTTTTATTTTTGCCTAAACCAATAAGTCAGCATGCATGAATTATTATGTGTGACAAAAATATGCCTGTTTTTATCTTATGAAATATAAAGCTTTTTGAGTGTTTTGGCCTTGACATTACTATTGTCCTTCTATTCTGTTGTTCAACCAGAAATTTGTCAAGTCTAAGCGAAGTTCTTGAATAAACTGCTAAACGACAAGAAATGGAGAAAATGGACCACAATCTTCAAGCTGCAGTTTTAGAAAATGGAAAGGAATATGAGAGAGCAAAAGCGCTCAAGGCCTTCGATGATACAAAAGCTGGTGTAAAAGGACTTGTTGATGCTGGGACAGTGATAGTCCCTCAGATCTTTGTCACACCACCAGAAGATATATCTTCTGAGAAGTTAGACTGCTCTGGCTTCCCCTCTTTGAAGGTTCCTATTATAGACCTCAAAGACATGAAAAGTAGTGATACTCTGCAGCATCACCAAATTGCCAAGGAAGTAAGAAATGCAGGTGAGACATGGGGTTTCTTCCAGGTCATCAACCATGGAATACCGCAAGAGATAATGGACCAGATGATTGAAGGCATCCGGGGGTTCAACGAGCAACCAAAGGAAGTGAAGATGGAGTTCTATTCGCGCGATAGGACAAAAATGGTGCGGTTCAATAGCAACTTTGATCTTTATAAGGCAAAATCTGCAAATTGGAGGGACACTTTGAGGTGTACTATGTCTCCCAACCCACCACCTCCTGAAGAATATCCAGCAGTCTGCAGGTACACATCCAATTTTTAGAATCATTACACAGTCAGATAAAGTCGTAACCTTAAGAAATTACATACAAAAGACAGTCACATTCAATCTTTATGATTGCTGTGCAGAAAGCAGTGTTAGATTCAATCTTTGTGTAGAATTTTGGTATAAGCAAGCACTCTAGTGGAGATGTAGAGAACAAAACATATATGACATCACTGCAGAGAAGTTTTTTTTTCTTTTTTTCCTTTTTTTTTTAGGCTACAAAGCTTGAACACAGAAAAAACAAAAAAAGAACAAACTTGAAGGTGAAAACATGCTGTCAAAAGTAGGAATCATATATAATCTTATTCTTGAGCTTTTTTGACAAAATTTCATTTGTCCTAAATTTAAGCTGAATCATATTTTTATTCAGCTCTGTTTACTTGGCATGCCTTGGAGTTGCAGGGATATAATGTTGCAGTACTCTGATCATATGAAGAATTTAGGACAAGTTCTATTTCAGTTGCTATTGTTAGAAAATATGACCCAAGAGAGGTTCTAAAGAGAGGAAAACAAGATATATTTGCATAAAAACCAATTTATTACATTAAGGGTAAAACATATGGTTTATATAAAACTAGAAACCAAAAAAATATCTAATCTCTGTCATTTGACAGATGCAACCATGCTGCCTTTTACAGATTTGATTACCCCTATTAAACATTATAACATAGGCTTCTAAAAACTGACACAACATCATAACACGGTACACTTAGTTTACTTGTTTTACACATAATCAAAATACTTAACACAAGGCTGGTCCAAACACAACCAGATTTGAACTAATCTGGTTTGCACAAAATGTGTTATCATCTTTAACTTCTCTGCTGCCATATCAGCAGCCATGTCACCAAAAGTGCCACCTTCAACAGCTATCAATGGGACTTGGACTGCCTCCTCATTGCCTGGAAGATATGGAATGTACTAAAGGACAAAGCTTTTTCTGCCACTACTATCCACCATGCCCTGAACCAAAGAGGACTTTAGGACATGGCAAACACAGTGATCCAGACTTCCTTACAGTTCTTCTACAAGATCACATTGGTGGTCTCCGAGTTCTCCACCAAAATCAGTGGATTGATATGCCTCCATTGAGAGGAGCTCTATTGGTTAATATTGGGGATTTCTTACAGGTAAAGAGTAATTTGTCAGAAAAATTATATTACTTTTGGACTAATTCAGTGAAAATTTCAACAGAGAAGAAGCATTAAGTGCTTTGTTTATTGTTTTGATGCACAGCTCATCTCTAATGACAAGTTGAAAAGCGTTCAGCATAGAGTGATTGCTAAATGCAAGGGCCCAAGAATCTCAGTTGCATGCTTCTTCACAACACAGGATAAGCTTCTTGGTCCAATAAAAGAATTGCTGACAGATGAAAGTCCCCCTTTGTTCAAAGAAACCTTGGTAAAGGACTATATTGACTCGCTCTACTCAGCAGGACTAGATGGATTCTCTGCCCTTGAACAAATAAGGTTGTGACAATTAAGTCAAAAAAACCCTCTTTTAATTCTATGATTATCCCATTTCAGCAGCCAACATATGTGAAAAGAAATAAACTATAAAGGCCCTATAACAAAGTACAAAAGCTACAAAAGGAATCAGTTAGTAAATAGCTAAATGCATATTAACGAGAAACAACTTGGGCATGTTTGGTTTGTTTTTTGATAAATTATGTTTGGTTTGTTGTATAAATTGTATATTGTATTATATAATACAAGTTTTATATAATAAAGTATTTGATAAATTATGTTTGGTTTGTTGTATAAAGAGTAGCCCTTCCGGTTTGAGAAATGAGCTTGAAAGGGATGGTGAAATACAGGGAATTAAACTGGCAAGGTTGGGTCCTACTATCACACATCTTTTCTTTGCTGATGATATTTTCATTTTTTGTAAAGCCTCAGTTGATCAAGCATCAAAAATCATGAAGTGTTTGGATACGTTTTGTGCTTCAACTGGACAAAGTTTCAACCCCTCGAAATCGGGCTGTTTTTTCTCTAAGAACATTCGTGGCAATCTTAAGGCTACGATCAAGAGTTGCTTAAATATGAAAGAGCTGGATCGAGATGTGAAGTATTTGGGCAGTAATATCTTCCCCAACAAACATCGGAAAAATGATTTTGAAGCTTTGGCAAGAAAAATCACTTCTCGTTTTGATAGTTGGAAGGCCAAGCTCCTTTCTCAAACCTGAAGGGCTACTCTTGTCAAACATGTTATTTCGGCTATACCTCTTTATTCCATGGCAGCTAATAAAGTCCCCACTGAAATTTGCAAGGAAGTTGAGAAGAGTTCACTGGCTTTCATATGGAAGGGTAATAGTAATGAGAAGAAGATTTGGACTCCGGTTGCTTGGAATAAGGTTTGTAAACCCAAAGCTTGTGGAGGATTGGGTCTTAGAAAGCTGAGTGAGATGAACTCAGCTTTGCTTGGAAAAATGGGATGGTCACTGGCCAATGACACTGGGAAATTATGGGTCCAGGTTTTAAAGGCGAAGTATTTTCCACATGAAGAATTTATGCACTACCGGAGAAAGAAGAATTGCTCAAGAGTATGGCCAGCAATCCTGAACATCTGGAATATTTTAAGGAAAGGAATCTGCTTCAAAGTGGGAAAAGGTAATAATATCAATTTTTGGGAAGACCCTTAGATCCCAAATCTACCTGAGTTCAAACCAATTCCCAAAAACGAGATTGTGAGGCAAAGCCACGGAATGGTGCAATCACTAATGGATAGCAATGGAGAGTGGAAGCTAACTATGCTTAATGAACTTTTCAATGCCGAAATGGTAAAACGGATTTGTGAAATTTTTTGGGCAAACAGAGAGGCAGAGGACAGAGTGGTGTGGATGGGAAACCAAAATGGTGCATTCTCAGTTAAATCTTACTACTGGATGGAAAACTGGGATAGGGAGAGACAAGAGACTTGGTGGAAAAAACTTTGGAATAGCAATATTCATGAAAAACACAAATTCCTTGTGTGGAAATTGCCTAACAGAGGTCTAAGTGTGAAGCAGAATCTATCTCACTGTGGAATACAGCTAAGTGATGACAAATGCATGCATGGTTGTAATGTAGTGGAAAGTGAAGTCCACTTAAAGTTTGAATGTCAGTTTGCAAGAGGATTATGGTTTACAACTCCATGGGGAATAAAGTGGGAGACTCTCAATAGCAATGGGGATCCAAATATTGATGGGGTTCACAACTTTTTGGAAAAAATCTCGAACCCAAGAGTCTACTTTCCAAATGCAACAGAAAATCATGAGGACCTCATTTTATATAGTGTAATCATCTTTGAGCATATATGGTGGGCTAGGAATGAAGTGTTTTTTAAGGAAATACACATCTCCTTGGAGGATTCAATCAATACAGTGAAAAAGAAATTTGTAGAATTTAAACAAGCTCTTGGTAGCAGATTGAATAATATGGGGCTGACCACGAGAGAGAGAATGATAAGCGGATGGACACCTCCACCGAGAGGTTGGCTGAAAATCAACGTTGATGCGGCAGTAAGGAATAATGGAAGCTTTCTCAACATGATGGCTCGGAATGCCAATGGTAATTTTATAGAAGCTCACTCCTTTAAAGTTAACACCTGAGATCCGATGATAGTGGAACTATGGGCAATTCGACAAGCTCTGTTGGTATGTGTTCACAACGGGTGGAAGAACGTCTTATGCGAATTTGATGCTAAGGATGTGGTGTTTTGCATAAATGAAGGTAATACACAAAATTTGCATTGGTCAGCGGAGACCTTTCTAAATGATGTTTTATGTTTATGTAATTCTTTTGACTTCATTAGTTTCACTTGGTGTAATAGATATTGTAATAGCCTTGCCCATCTTTGTGTGAAATGGGCGGCTGAAAACAATTTTTGTGGTTTGATCACTAGAAACTTCTACCTCATAGTATTTTGGACTGTATAGCTCTAGAGAAGGGAAATATTCTCTTTGCTGGAGCCAGGACAGCGGCTTGATGGCTGTATTATGTCCCTCTCTTTTGGTTTCAATAAAACTCTTATCATTTTATCAAAAAAAAAGTATTTGATATTTATTTTGCCTAAATCGAGAATTATTATTTTATCTTAGGCCCACTTATACAACTTCTAGCCCAAAAAAAAAAAATGTACCGTATTATATAAAAAAGAGAGGAATGTGGGATTATATAACCCGTGTATCAGAGCTGGGGCCCATATATATATATTTTTTTTCTTTTTACTTTGCAAGATTTTTTATTTTTTTATTTTTATCTTTTCGGTTTTTTAATAACACTGTTTTTCTTTTTGTTTTTGCCCTTTTGTTCGGCTTTTTAATAACACTTTAATTTTTCTTTTAATTTTACAAGTTAGGAGCATACAATCTCTTATAAAAAAAATTATTCAATGTTCAAAAATTAATTAATTCTTTAAAATTTTATTCAAATATGTATTTTACAAATATTATTTTTTGGCTAAATTATAAAAGACTACATAATTGATATCATCATAAATTTATTTATTTATTTTATTTAAAAAAAATTAGTTAACTACAACTTTGCACTATACACATTAGAATAATAATAAAAACTAATACAATTATATACCATACGCCGTATAATAATAACAATACATGCTAATACTATACAGTCTAATAGTAACAAATGTACCTTTTATATTTAATCAGACACTGTGTTAATGCGGTTATGCTAATACGTATCTTTATATCTGAAGTCCACACGCTGAAAAGAAAAGAATGCCCCCTATTTTTATTACAAAGCTAGCAGTGAGAATAACATTGTATATAAGATGCCACGAGATTTACTCTTCCAAGTCCGTTTCCCCTACTTCTCAAGAAAACAAAAATTAAAACTCTCTTTCCCTGCTTTACTCCTGCATCTTTATTGAGAGCACTTACAGTAACTAAACTTAAGGGTGAAAGAAAAACATATATATATATATATATATATATATGTTTTGTCAAAAATTGACAACAAAAAAGTTCGCACTGAAAGGCCGGAGCTATAGCAACCACTCTGAGTTGAACTTCCCAGTGTTCTGATTTGTGATTGTGCACACAATCCCATAAGATTAGCATGCTTCAAAATCATTTCTTCATGTCTCAGTTTTTACATTTTTGTTTTATATATTCTAATATAAAAGGGATGGGAGATCTCACTCAAACCTAGTCGAACTCAGAATCTAGAAATGTATTTTTGATAGTTATATCATTGAGCCAAACTTACGAATAGATGTCTCAAGTTTTACTTGTTTGTATTGTAATAAACATTTTTTTTTTGGTAATGAATAAGTTGCTATAGTATTAAATTATTTATTTTCTTTTTTTATCCAATTTAAAAGTACTAATAAATATATAGCATACCCCAGTAAATTATATTTTGTTTTTATGTCCAAATAAAAAATAATGATATAATAAGAAATTTAATCGTGCTCTTGTATTTTATTGATTTGGGATGGGCTTTAACAAACAGTACTGGAAGCTCTGGCAAATTGAAAATTAAAAATTAAAAATACATAAAGAAATTATAAATTTATAAAATCTATAAAATTTAACTAAATAAGTATTTGAAATTTGAGTATATGAAATTTTTTGGTCGGGAATATATTCATATATTGTAAAATAATATATTGATGAAGTTACTCATTTTGACACATTATTAATTTTATATGGCAGGAAAAACACAGAAGAGAATTATGTTTTTATATAATGTTTGTCTAATATATAGGGTTTAGAAAGTTTTACCACATTTATGAAATATGTTCTTACCATATATACTTTTCTACAACCAATATGTACCAATCATACTCCCATTTTGGCCTTTTTAACCTATTCCTCTGTGGGATAAATCCTTTAATTTGCAATGTTTTTCTATTCCATCCAAGCAATGAAAATCAACAATGAGCATGAAACCACCATAATGAGCACAGTATTCAAATGCCATTCGAGGCACTCAGTAAATGTGAAACTTAGCATCACATGATCGGATGCATTTCATTAGTTCTTTAACGGTGAAACGAGGTAATTTAATGGTAAAACAAAGCATTTAACTGGCTGCTTCATATCTAAGCAAGTTTGTAATTAGCAACTATGATCTTTACGGCAAAATCTGCATATTGGAGAGACACTTTGAACTGTACCATGGCACCCAACCCACTACCTCCTGAAGAATATCCAGCAGCCTGCAGGTTCACATCCAATTTTTAGAATCATTACACGGGTAGACTTGGATAAAGTCGTAACATTAAGAAATTAACATATAAAATATAGTCAGAAATTAAGTAGTGTCAGATTCAATCCTTGTGTAAAATTTTGGTAAAAGCAAGCACTCTAGTAGACATGTAGAGAATAAAACATATATGAAATCACTGCAGAGGAGGGTTTTTTTTTTTTTTTTTCCAAAGCTCGAATCAAAAAACCAAAATCTAAAAAAAAAAATTAAGAATTGATGACACAAGTTGTCACAGTAAGGCAAGAAAACATGCTGGAATCATATATAATCTTGACCTTTTTGACAAAATTTCATGTCCTAAATTTAAGCTGAATTATATGTTTATTAAACTCTGTGCACTTGGCATGCTGTGGAGTTGCAGGGATATAATGTTGCACTACTCTGAGCATATTAAGAAGTTAGGACATGTGAGTTGCTATCAATGGGACTCGGACTTCCTTCTCATTACGTGGAAGATATGGAATGTACTAAAGGACATACCTTTTTCTGCCACTACTATCTGCCATGCCCTGAACCAGTGAGGACTTTATACATGTCAAACACAGTGATCCAAGAGACTTTCTTACAGTACTTCTACAAGATCACATTTGTGGTCTCCAAGTTCTCTAACATAATCAGTGGATTCATGTGTCTCCATTGAGAGGAGCTCTATTGGTTAATGTTCTTACAGGAAAAGAGCAATTTGTCAGAAAATTATAATCCTTTGGCCAATTCAGTGAAAGTTCCAACAGAGAAGCATTGAGTGTTGTGTATTGTTTTGACGCTGCTTATGTCTAATGACAAGTTGAAAACCCTCTTTTATTTCTCTGTTACCCCCATTTGACCAGCCAAAATATGTCAGCATCCTTTTGGAACTCGGACATGAAAAATATAAAATAAAAAAGCCCTATAATAAGTACATAAACTACAAAGGAAATCAGTTTGTAAATAGCTAAATGCATATTAATGGTAAAGGGCATGTTTGGTTCGCTGTGTAAGAATTGTGGATTGTATTATAAAATTTATATAATACAGTGTTTGACATTTATTTGTGATGTAAAAACTTAAACAAAGAAGAACAAGAATCTATAAACAAGATAATAGAAAACAGAAAATTTATAGAGGTTCGGCCAATATGCCTACATCCTCTGATGCTCCACCGATGGAACTCTGCTATTATTGAAGAAGAGATTACAATCTAAAATCAAACTAAACACTCTGTTTATTCCCGAGACCAACCCGTAACCCCTTTATACCCTCTCTCACAGATCTTGTAAGTAAGATCTCTTAGAACAACTCTAAAACCAAATGAGGAAGAAAGAAGAAAATAGAGACCACATACATGCATAACCTTTCGCAGAAAACCCCCAATCTGTTCGACCTAATTGCCCTCACTCTCTTTCTCTACCAAATATACGAGAAGACTAAAAATATATACATGTGTTTATTAAGACAAAAACTGTGCGTTTTGAACTTATCAAAACACACCGTTTTAACCTCTTTATTATGTATCATATCTGACAATTTGGCAGCAGGATTATTTTATTCTCGGCTCTCCTATATAACTCCATATACAGTATTACATATTTAAGATTAGGAATACACATGAACAAAAGGTTCAAAAGCCTAAAGTCTGACCAAATAAGCTTGAAAAAGCCGGATCCAAATTCAGCCCAACTCCAAAACCATTCAATTTTGACTTAGAATTTTAAATTTTTAATATAGATCTAATGATCTTTAACTTATTAGGTTGAAACCCATCCATTTGGGCCGACCCAACTCTTGAACCAATATAATTTATTTTAATTTGTTTTGTATGTCTCAATAACTATTGGTTATAGCCATAAACTACATCAAATTAACCAAAAATAATAATAATAAATAATAATTAATTATTTATTATTGTGTCTATATAAACAATTTATTAGACATGTACAACGACACATATTATTACTGGACATAATTAATAAATAGCTAATTTATAAAGTGCATAAGTAATCTACATATCAAGTAGTCATGGTTTTAAGAAGGTAATGATCAACAACTTAAAATAATTAAATAATTAGTTCCACTACCATTGATTATAATTTATATTGTTGCACTCTTATTGATTATCATTGATTATAATTTATATTGTTGCATTATTATTGATTATAATTTATATTTAGTACATTGAATTTTTTTATTAGAAAATAAATTTTATAATATATAAAAATATCATAACATTACTTTTTGTTTTTAATTTTTATATAATATGTCCAGATTGGCCCAATCCAAATTATTTTTTAGCTCAAAAAAACTCAATCCAAAGCGAGTCCAAATCTGAAATTTTAAGCTTGGAGGGGACGGCTCAATTTCCTCTCAAATTAGGAGAGGTGTTTTGGGTTTATACAATCCGCGTACTAATTCACCAAAAAAATAAAAAATAAAAAAACAACGTGTAATAGAGCCGGGGCCCCATTTTTTCCTTTTTACTTTGCAAGTTTTTTTCTTTTTTCTTTTTTCTTTTTTATCTTTTATCTTTTTGGGTTTTTAAAAAAATACAGATTATTTTTTCTTTTTGGTTTTTAATAAAACTATTTTTTTCTTTATTGTTTTTTTTTCTCTTTTTTTTTTTTTTAATATACTTTTGCAAGTTAGAAGAATACAATCTCTTTTAAAACGATTTATTCAAATATTAATAATTTTTATTTTTCAATCTTAAAATTTAATTAATTCTTAGTTATCTGCAAGAATGATTTGTCTGGCCACATTCACCGAAATTAGTAAGATAACAATTCTTGTATATGGTGGACATGTCAAACAATAGTCTTTCAGCAATAATCCCAAGATCAATGGGTTCTCTCAGTTTTTTTGAATTTTTAGTTTTCTCAAACAACAATCTTTCAGGTGACTTCCTTCCTCATTGAAAAACTGCTCTCACATTGTCAGTTTAGATCTTGGAGATAACAAATTTACAGAAAATCTTCCAGCTCGGATAGGAGAAAGCATGCTTAATTTGTTGATTTTACACTTGCAATCTAGACCTGGCAAATTTCAACAAAACTCGTTAACACGCCACGAACGTTTTTTACGGGTTCGGATTTATCTGAAACGGGTTGGGTTGATAACAGGTTGACACGTTTTGAACCCATTATCTTAACGGGTTAACACGCGAAAACTCATTAGACCCATTATGAACCTATTAACCTTTAATGGCAATTTAGTAATTTAACTAAAAAAAAAAAAACTAAATAGCTGTTAGATTACTTACCATCCATCCCTGCCCCCCAACCTCAAATTTCAATTTAGCCCATGCTTTTGCCATTTGATAGCCATTTGCATTTTTGCTATTTTTAAGCTTCAATTTTCTCATTCAAAAGGACCATTTTTCTCTGGTTTTGAGCTCAAAGTTTCTTAGACCTAGTTTACTCTGTAAGTTCTTTAAAGTGAGTATGGAACTTCTAATGTTAATGGCGTTTTTGTAGAATTTTTATATGTATTTTTTTTCTCAATGTATGATTTTATGGGTATTTTAGTGCTTCATTATTTTTTAGTATGGACTATAAACTATAAATCAAATATATTTTTCATTTTTTTAAAAAATAATTTTGAAAATAAGTTTAACGTGTTAACGGGTTAGATAACGGGTTACACGATAATTTTATGAACGGGTTTGGGCTTACATATTTCAACACGAAAATTTAACGGGTCGAATTTGGATGAAAAAATTTTGACACGAACATGAATACCACACAATACAAACACAACACGATACGACACGTTGCCAGGTCCAGTCCAACTTTTTGAGTGAAAATGGATCTCTTCAATTTTGCGGGCTTTCAAACTTCACATGTTAGATCTGTCCCACAACCATCTGTGAGGGCATATTACAAACTGCATTGGTAATTTGAGTGGTTTGAAATTTGAAGAGGAAATAGAGAAAAAAAAAATAAGAAGAAGAATAAGTTAATTTTAAAACTTTTATTTTATATTGTTAGCAAAGAAGGGAGGGGGGAATTATAAAAGAGAGGGGAGAGAGAAAGAAATCAAATTTAAACTTTTTTTAGTAATATAAATAAAATTTACAGCTTTTTAAAATTTTTAATATTCGATTACTATTTTTTTATTTTTCAGTTAAATTTAATAAAAATTAATTAACAGAAAATATATTTATGAATTTTTTGAATTTGACTTTGCTGACAGAGTGAAGAATCTCTGCTTCTCAATGTTTTCAAGAATGTTTGTCTCAAAGACACACCCTTGAATGTTGTGATTTGTGATTGTGTTATT
>QANX01006741.1:0-14730 GCA_003254975.1 Ochetophila trinervis
TAATGCTATTTAAAAAAAAAATTATAATACATTAAATTATATATTTACTATAGCGTTTTAAATTTTATGCCATGATATAACTTATTTATGTCCATTCATGTCAATTTAAAGTTAAATTAACACATTAAGACTTATTTATAATCCTGTGATACTAATAAGTTAATAAGCAATCCTATTGGATTAATGCAGTTGACAATGACTAGTGATAACCCTAGATGTTTATTCAACCGCCTCCCCAGTTTACTTGAAGAAAAATAACTACTAGATCGAGAGATGTTAAAAATAAATCCGAAAGCCCTATAACGGAGAGGAGAGTTAAATAAATAACTTGACGAATTTTGTCGGAGCAACCAAATAAATAAATAGGTATTGAATAGCCAGTCAAATAAATTCATGTTGAAGAGGCTGATATATATCTGAATGTTTAACTTATGTTTATTTAGTTCAATTTCGTATTTGTTTTTTTCTAAAGCAACAAATTCGTTGGTTAATTTTCAGTTTGAAAGGGACGAATTTTCTACCCGAAGCCAAATAAGTACATGTGGGAGAGGCTGACGTTGAAGGGAAAAACGTGGTGGCTGAAGGTAAAATGTCTAAGCAGTCGTTCTGTTTTTGTTCAGATCTGTGTTTTTTTTTAATAATCTTCTGTTTTTTTTTCCTTTTATAAAAAACATGCTTCATGTGAGAATTCATCCTGGGTAATATGTTGAAGGAGAATCCTATGGATCCACGCTGAAAATCTATATATATATATATATATAATAAAATTGTATTTGAATATGTAATTTACTATGCAGATAGTCACAGTTTATTATAATTTAATATATATGTTCACACGTTCAATGCACTTAATTATAAGTATGGGATGCATTATTGCTCTCTAAATAACAATAAGCAATATATTAGCAAAATGGTATAAATAATACCATATACATAAAAGGAGCATGCTTTATCGTATTTGAAGGGCGAATTTTTCCGTCCAGCCAAACAAATACATTTGAAGAGGCTTGGCTGAAGAATCTCCATGGATAAGAAGACCATTGCACCTGCCCGACTAAGAATCTCGGAAGAAGGAGGAGAAACTGAAAGCCAGATGAGAAGGGGGCTAAGGCGCAAGTAACAGCCGTCACAGATGTTAGGACGAAAACGGCCGAAGCCTCCCAAAAGCAGGACAAGGTCGAAGAGAAAGAAGACATGATGAGTAAATTACCGGATGAAGTTCTGGTTTCAACTATGTGCTTATTAACGACGGAACAAGCAGCATTAATGAATTTGGTTTCTCGGCGTTGGCAAAAGATTTGGTACACTGCAATTCCATCTGTGCCTAGGGTCACTTTTGATGA
Source organism: Ochetophila trinervis (assembly GCA_003254975.1). NCBI lineage: Eukaryota > Viridiplantae > Streptophyta > Magnoliopsida > Rosales > Rhamnaceae > Ochetophila > Ochetophila trinervis. The sequence continues at coordinate 1,344 of QANX01006741.1, forward strand.
CGATGAAACCGGATGGTTGTCGTGGTGTCGACAAGAGGGAAGGTTTCCATCAAATTTCGTGAAGATAAACGTGATGAAAAAAGTTGTGAAATTGCACACCGCACCTACTCTGGATGAGTTTCTGTTAAATGTTTCCAGTTCGAATTCAGATCGTTGGACTTGGACTACTACATTGACATGGATGGATTTAGCTGTCAAAAAGCTCACTTTGAATCTTTTTCGTGCCATGGATTACAACGCTGCTTTTGTGGCTGGTAATTTCCATTCCCTCAGGGAATTGGATATGGAAGGAATAGATGTGAATGAGAATATTATTCACTCTTTATTCTCCAACAATCCCTTTCTTGAACGTTTTTCTCTTTCTCAATTCGGTACCCTTGACGAGTTGAAGATTGCTTCTGCCTCCAATCTCAAATACTTGAAAGTGAGTAAATGCGTCGCTTTGCGACACCTTGAAATTACCTCCGCACAGAATCTTAATACATTGGAAATTCCATATTTTGTTACTTTAGAAACCCTTAACGTATCTGCCCCAAATCTCTCCAACCTACTTCTTTGCATTCAAAGCCTTTATGTTCGTGTCTTCAAATTCGACTCTTATGTAACCCTCCTCGATCAAATCAAAACGCTTACTCTGGTAATTGTGCAGGTAGCTTAATCAAAACGCTTACGCTATATATATTTATTTATTTTTTATTTTTCTCACCGTGTTTAATCTGTTTGATTGGAACTTCGACAAATATTCTGATCAATTTCCTCGATTTAGTGCGGCTGAGCATTTGGAATTGAAAATGTGTCCGTATTTCAGAATACCAATTCGCCGTTTGCTGGATCTTCTAAAGGCAGCTCCTCTCTTGAATACTTTCTCATTCCAGGTTGGTGCTAATCTACAAATTTATGTGTATTTTTATTTAATCTATTAAAATCCAACGCATGGGCCTGCCGAACCTAATATTATTTACGAGTTAATTAAGAAGTAATGGAATGTTTCCATTTGAGTTTTGTTGCTCTGTTTAAGTGACTATTTGTGAGTGGCATGACAATCTGCTATGTTTATTGCAGGCCTACAGGTACAGATATGGAGGATCTCCCCCTGAAAATAGTGGTTTAAAGGTAAATAACTATATATTTTTAATGATGCATGTTATATATGTGTATTCTTTGAAGAATACAAGATGTATCACTTAGTCTACCACCATATATATCAACTATTTTTACATGTCATATTTGATTAGTTTATATTTAATTATATTTATTTTTTTAAAAATTTATTTATTAATCTATATTTTATTTATAATTATATATTAAACAATAAAATAATAACACGTATATAGATAATAAATATAACGATATACTATGTGATTTTTTTAGCATTCCTCCTATCCTTTTCATAGAAAAATGCCCAAGTAATTTTTATTTGAGTATATATGGTTTTTACAGTGGCTGGATGAACATATCCCATCGAAAGTGGAGGTGAATCAGAAGTATTCATGGCAACACCTTAAGGTGGTGAAGTTGGATATGTTTATTGGGGTGCCAGTACGAAGTTGAATTTTTGTTGCATTTACTCAAGTATGCTGTGTTGGTTGAGAAAATAATCATTCAACCTATGCCTTCTAATCTTTGGAGAAAAAGGAACAGAAATGGGTGCTATGAAGACGAATTTGATAATCAATACGAGTTACTTTGTTTAGGGTGTGCCCAACAACTGAAAACGCGAATACGCCAAATGCATCCTAGTGCAGAGGTATTAATTAATAGTGCAGAGCCAATTAATTAGAACTAATGTAATGGTAAAAGTTTTATTATGGGCATATAGTATTTTCTTATTTATTTATGACTAGCATTGTTAGTTTTCTTAAAAGCAGTAGTTTTGTTAAAAGCAGTCTTATTCTCATCATGTGCTTGTAACTACTTGTATCTGTTGTTTATATGTTAAATAGATTTCAGCGGAATAATATTAATACGATAAAGAGATATTAATAGAATATAAACATGTTTAGCTAATAACCAAAAGATCCAAAAGTAAACAAACTTTTAACATTAAAGCATGAGTTATTTTTTCATGGCATGAACAAATAGTTTTAATCCATTCGAATAGAGTAGAATATTGTTTAAAAATAATAATATTTGATGGAGAATAATTAATTAACAACATTCTCAAAGCTTAAAGATTTTTATCGAAAAAAACTACATAAAATTATGTTTGAGGTTAGAGTATATTTAAATCTCTGCTTTATCAAATGAATGAAGTATATGAATACATTGTATTACATATAAATTAATTGAAGCTCTTTCTACTATATATAAATTATTATATTTTAGTTTAAAAGTATGTCCTATATTCTGATTAGCTAAACATATTTATATTATTCAATTAATGTGTCCTACATATTAATATTGTTCAATTAGCTAATCGAACATCTAAAATGAATGTGTGTTTTTTAAAAGTTATGTAAAATACAGTAGGGGGAAAAATATTTTCAAATACAACTCCCTTAAAGGAAATTAGGAATTATGCGAATAATATTTTGCTGCATAATTGATACCAGAATTTTATCCGGTAATTTACTCATCGTGTCTTCCTCTTCCTATAAAATTTTCGATTCGATTTTGTACTTTCAATCAAAAATTAAACAACCAAAATAAAGTTGATTAAAAAGAAACAATATCCGTTTTCTCCTAATTTTTGTGCACTTACACGTGAAATCTTCGTTCTACCCTTAATGGAAAGAAATGCCCATCATTTTCTTTTTCCACCGGCAACACTTCTTTGTTCTCTTTTTTTTTTTTTTCTTCTTTCTCTTTGCAATCTCTCTCTCTCTCTCTTCATTTTTTTTCCACTCAAACGCCGAGAGTAAGAAAGTTTTTTATGATCCGTTGGTTTCTCTCAGTCTCACAAATCCACACTTTACCCTCTTCATTTTTGTTCGTGCCAGTGCCCATTTCTTTCTTTCTTTCTTCTTTTTATTTTTAATTTTTATTGTCTTTATCTCTTCTCTCCTCTCTATATCTATCTATCTAATCACGCAGAGTAGTCATAATAGTAAATAATACAAAAATATTAAATATTTAGAATAAACAATAAATTGTAAATATTCATCCCCATTAAAAAATGGTTGATACATGAAAAAAAGCATCAGGTTGATAAAAAAATAAATAAAAAATTACATTGTTGCCATCTAATCTTCTACGTCTATTTTGAATATCAAATCAAATTGGCATGATAATAGGGAATGTGACACAGATATAGAGATCATCATTATGTTTGCTGATGATTATTCGCATCATTCGCGTCTACAATCTTGGAAAGATGCCAAAGAGTCGAAGAATCACCTGCATGCGATATAAAAAGCTCCTTTGCGCAGTGTCCCATTTGATATCATCATGTCAATCTCCAACCTACTCACTCCCGCCTCAAACGAGATGGCTATTTAGTTGTTGTATGCCACCTTCAATCGGGGGATGATTCATTTTCACATGTTCTATGGGGCATCCAAACTATCCTTATTTCACTGCTTACGTGCATTGATAAGCGCAGTCATTCCCGTACGACATGTGCAAAAGTCTGTATACACTGTTGTTCACAGTGCACATCTAAATCAACAAACATATGATGTAGCCTCGTATCATCACATGCAACGTAAACTCAATGAGTTATAAGAACAGAGACTGCGTTGTTAGTAGTTGGTCATACAAATCACAATATGAAAAAGAAATTATAAATAAATGAAATTGATGAGAACCTATGCATTCGGTTATAAATTTTTATTTTATTTTTTTGGTCTTGAGTCAGTCATTTCCACGATGGTGCACATGATGAATGATAAATGAATATATACATAAATATTCTCACACTTAATAAGCACATTTATATGGCATTCGACCGTGTTTGCCTTTTGTATTATATAAGTTTGGTAAATATATATACATAGTTATATATAAAACTTATACATCTAAAAAAATATAAAATATAGATTCGGGTCAAATATTATAATGTGTTCCTGCCTCATCACAAACTTTAGAGCAAGCATTTTTGCACGCTCCGTTTAAACAAAAAATCCTTGCCCATCAAAGATAGATCTCTAAACATAAAGTCAAACCAATTTAATTGTCCTCCTTATTTCAGCTAAAAGGGTTTTCAGTGTTTTGGATAGGGATGGCAATGGGATGGGGCAGGGCGGGGAAGGGCCGGGGCTGAGGTGGGGAAGCCTCCTCCATACCCTGTCCCATGGAAATTTTTTATCCCCGTCCCAGCCCCATTTCCCATTAATAAAATAGGCTGGCGGGGTAGAGATTTCCTGAGTTGGGGCGAGGATCCCCATTCTCCTTCTCATTACCCCATTTAATTTTTTTAAAAGAATATTAATTTTTAAAAAATAATATTTTAAGCATTGTTAATAAATTTTTAAACAACAGCATAATATAAAAAATACATATAACTTCTAATTAAATGTATAAAAATATTTAAAATAATAATTTTTATTATATACATCATAAACAGGGTGAGAATTATATTTTCCGTCTCCGTTCTAATCTGACAAGAGGCAAAACAAATTTGCTCTGTTCTCCTCTATAATGTGGTGGAACGTCACGGGACAAGTTAGGAACAGAGCAAATTACCATCTCAAGTTTTTGAGAGAATTAAGCCTTAGTGGTTAGCTTACTTCGCCTTCACTGTCTTATTTTATATTATTTAGATAAAACGTGGAAGAGTCCAGAAAAGCGAATTGAAAAGAGCTTGTAATGTAAATTTTAAACTTTTTCTCATACACTTTTCTTTTTTTATATTTTATTTCTTTTTCAATTTTCAATTTTGGCATAATACACGGTAGGATTATCAAGTTTGGAATGCAAATATATTGGTTTTAGCTATGGGATTGTGTCTTTACCAAAAAAATAAACACAAGAGATTTGGATATGTGACATATATATAGCCATATAGGTCAAGGATTAATAAAGAAGAAATTACACATGGAGTATCTAAACTATATCGGGTGTTACACTTAGGTACCTAAACTTTTTTTCGTTGCAAACAGGTACCTGAACTCACAATTTTCAACAACGTTAATACTTTTTCGTTATTTCCATCCAATTTTGTCTGCTAAAATCATGTGCAGACGTTATGCGGAGAAAATTCAGGGGCAATTGACGTCATTTTCTCAACATATTCTTTCCTTCTTCGATAGTTACAAGCTTTCGGAAAAAAAAAATCAAGGCAAAATTTGGTGGTCTTCCCAAACCCACTTCCACCTCCTCCTCTGCCGCTGGGATTCGACATGTCTTCCTGGTCTTCCCGGATGTAGTTCCCTCCTCCTCTTGATGTCGACAACAGTGCCAACGGGTCTCCTCCTCCGAGAATTATGGTGGCGGATAGTGCGGCACGAGGCCGTACGGGTCTCCTTCTCCTAGCCCCAATCCTCTTCTTGCTCCCAAACGGGTCGAGCGAGCCTTCCCCCTTAGTCAGCATGAATTCTCCGTAGCCGTCGCCGATTCCAATGGCCTCGGCCCCTGATGCTAGTAATTTTGTTAGAGGAATCAATTGTATGTATATAATTTTCATTTATTAGATTAATGGGTTTTTCTTATTTATTTATTTATTTTGCACCCAATTGTATTTATTACATTTAAGAAAACAACCTCCACCGGATAGATTTCCTTTTTCACAATTCCCAGAGGTGTAGACCAAGTTTTCATTATATAATTAGTCAAAAATAAGTTGAAAAGGAGCAAGCTTTTTTCTGGATTTGGCTTTGTTTATAGTGTTCTTGAGGTTTATATGTGTTTTTTTATTTTTGTTTTTTGGTTCGGTAAGTTGAACAATGGCTAATGGAGAAAAAAAAGCAAGAATTTTTATGCAGTTTTAAAACAGAGGTGTGGGGAAATAGAGATTTGTAAAGAAAAATTTCAAATAAAAGAAAAAATGTTGATGCAAAATTGATAATGCAAATAAAATTTTGCTGCAGTGTGTTTTGATTAGGTGGAATTAGAAGAAACGGGATTTATGGGAATTTAATGGAGGAAGGAAATTGAGGTAACAATGCCGTTTTTTTTCTATAAATTTTTGTGGGTTTGACTTTGATTTTTTTTTTTTTGGCTTAGGTTTTTCATTGCTATTTTGACTTGTGATATGTTGAAGAAGGGAAGAACATGAAAAAATCACGTCTATTGTTTTTGAAATTTTTTTGCATACGGTTTATATATAAAATTGAATAGAAATAATAAAAAATATTAACGTTGTTGAAAATTATAAATTCAGATATCTTGCAATGAAAAAAATTCAGATCCTTAAATATAAGATAGTCATATACTATGTTAGTAATTGTTCCATTAATAAATGATTTTTTTTTTTTTTTTTTTTGTTGGTGAATAAGTTAGAACATGTCGTTTTTATCAAAAAAGTAAAAAACATATAATTAAGAGTAGAAAGGCTGTAAAAACCATTTTCCAAATGGGATGTGGAATAGAAAAGAAAACACCTATTCCTGTATCATAAAAACGATGACGTATAACACGTACTCAGATTAGTTTGAGAATCAGAGAAACCCAGTATCCACTAAACCCTAATTCTGAGAGGGTGAGTAAGAAAGACGAGAGAGCTCCAATTTGGGGGCCAAGCTTGAAAAAGATGAATTATTGGCGAATACTTACTACAAACACTTTGTATAAGAAAAATTCAGACTTTCTGTTTTCTTCCTTCTCTCTTAGTGCTGGTTCTGCTCCATCACATTTCAATTGCCGTTCTATCTTCTCCACTGCGCAGCTCCACAATTCATGGATGGACAAAATCAAAGGGGTTATCACCGGAAAAAAGACCTCTCCAGAAGACACACTAATAAGCTCCGATTCCTTCACGCTCCTCCGTACGTCCCATTTGATCGCACTCTCACCTCAGCTCCAGAAATTTCAAGCTTTTTATTTCTTTATTTATTATTATTATTATTATTATTATTATTATTATTTTTATCATTAGATTTGATAATTTTTTTGGTAAAAACCAATTTGATTTCTCAAAATTGGGTTTTTTTGTTTTGTTTTCTGTTTTTTTTCAGTTAATTTTTCATATGCCCTTTTGGTGTTTGTTGAATTGTCTAGTATGTATATGATTGATCAAAGGTTTCGCGGATGAGTTGAAGAATGCGAGAAGGGTAGGGGCCTTCAAGCAATATATAGTAGGTAGAAGCAGCGAAGCGACATTTGCTGATGCTTTTGAGAAACAAGAAGCAATAATTCGTTATCTTGGAGGATTAGATTCCACTGGAGAGGTTGGTTTTGGTTTCTCTCCTTATTAATCGATATTATACCTTTTTTTGCTTAATTAATTCTGTTATTCTGGACATTTTGGCATTGTGTCTTCTTCAGTCACTCGGTGTAATTTTGAGATAGTATTGGGTTTTCGTTTTTTGTAGAATATCCAAACCAGTCAAAAACAAGAAGCAGCAAAGCATTGTAATTGCTCGATTGCCGATGTTGAGAATGCTCTTTCCAAGTTTATGTGGGCAAGAGAGGCTCAAAAGAAGCTCGAAAGTTTGAAGAAAGAAGGGAAACCAATGCCAAAGAGCATTGCTGAGGTACTGCTATTTTTTCTCAACCTTTACTTGCTTTTTACTTCGTGCATTAGGAATGACTATTCTATAGGATAACAGTTCAGAAGCAGTATTCAGTATACCATATATAGGAATTATTCATGTTAATTCTGTTTCTGTTGTATTTATTTATACTCAGCTTGGGAATTCTGTTTTAGTATATTCACACCCGTGCAATTTTGTTATAGTTAAACTTAATTATTTTTAACTTTTATAATATATCCAAGGATATTTCAGATTGGAAACTGATTGTTATTGTCTTTTGCTTTCTTCAGGTGCAAAAACTGATGGGTTCATCGCCATTGGATCTTGCCAGGTCTAACTTGGCTAAAAGTGGGCAAATCAGTCGAAATGCACTTTGCCCTTGTGGTTCCAAGAAGAGATACAAATGGTACTTGTCTGGTTTTGACCTTCTGAGAAATTCACTTGCATTTACAAAAAAGAACCTCTTTGGAATTTTTCATAGTAGTAAAATCAGTGTAACTGTTATCAAGATAGTTCCATGCATGTTTACTGTATCTATAGTTTTATGAAAGAATATTAAACAGCCTTTATTTCTAGTCTTCATATCAAATCTGTTGAATTTATTTATGACATGCAGACATGTTGCAATTGTTTAGAGGCTTTAGATGACAAGTACTGTTTAAACTCTACCATTATGTTTATAATACACGATTTTGTTGAGGTTTTAGTTTTTCTTTATCTTTTTGGTTTCCCTGGGAAATGCTAATAACATTAGTTTTAGGTAATAGTAGAATTTTCACTAATAGTCTTATATGTTCTTGCTTTCTCATCCCGTGAAGTATACCTTTTCTATCAAACTCTTTTTTTCCTCAACAGATGCAACCTTTTTATCTTGTACACAGTAATGATTCCTTTTTAGTTGGTTGTGAGCAACTCGTCCTTCTTGGTGTAGATTGTGGCTTAAATATCCTTTGCTTTTTTTTAAAGATATTTGATTATTTATCTCCTTGTATCATTCCACGTATTTTTTTTTTTTTACATGAAGGTGCTGTGGGAAAAAATGAAGTGATTTAGAGAATAATTTTATACCCCCTCACGTCAGATGACTATGGAAATTGAGAGATGCAGGCCTCCAACAAAGAATTTGAAGTCTCATTCTCCCACATGTTGTTTGTTGGATTCTTGTCTCCCTCATTTTGTCTGGTTGGAATTTTGTGTTCATTAATTTATTTGAAATAAAGTGAAGCAGAACAGCTTTGATCATAAATTTTCTTTATAATAGCTCATATTTTTAAGTTTTCAATCTTTCTTTGGTGTGTCCATTTTTTAATAATTTTTTTTTTTTTTTATTCTTGGTATATGCTTCGCTATTTGTTGTTAGCTGTTGGAACATGACCTCGCCCTGCATAACCAAATATGAAAATTTAACTTTGTGGATGCATCCTGTAGTGGAAATAAAGAAAGAGGATTATAGTCAACAACTCTACTCTTCCATAATCTTGATCCATTCAAACAGCTTAGAACCCAAATGAATCACCTTAGCTTAGAATTTTTGATAAGTTACAATTTAATGTTAGCGCATCTTCTTCACTTTTAACATCATAAGAAATTAAATCTTCCCAAATCTAGCACACTATAGTAAAATAAAATATTGGTAATCTTTTTTTTCTTTCTTTCCTTTTTTAACTCCATAATTATAATTGTCATTATCTCACTTAAATGGATATGCACTAGCACTACAGAATAAATATGCAGCATTTCGGGCATCATAGTGAAAATACATACATTTAATACGTATACAAATTATGAAAATATGATTGTAGATAGATAAATTTTTCTCCCAAAATGAATAAAGCCCATAGTATGGTGTCCACTTATTCTTCTCTTTGTTGAAGATACATGCATTTGCATTCTTCTTATACATATGTTGAAAATATTTATAAATAGTCAACTAGTCAAGCTCCCAAAGCTAGAGCATCACATGGTATTATACAGATGGCAAACTTCTCTACTTCGATATGTTTCCTTCTTTTTGTTTTGTTTTTCAGTTGAAATTGCGTCATACCAGTTTTCTTCTACTAATTAATAACATATACATGATAAACATTGTTTCACTTGCTAGAAAACTAAAAAGATGAATTGAAGGTTAAAGGCAAATTAATCCTAATCAATGTTAATATTCTAATTATTTTGGACTACATATGTGGATGCAGGGGAGATGATGACAGTAGTGAATGTAGAAATTACTTGCTAGCAACTTTTTCCTACAGTTTTGACATGAAATCAAGATCTTAAAACCAGAAACTTCAATGGAAAAAGAAATTAACAGCGTTGGAAGGTGCACCTAATGTTTCAAGCCAGTTGGACTTCCTGCATTACCACAAAATTTGGGGAATGCATGGAAGTCAGAGAGCTGAGTTCAGTATGCTCTGGACAAAGCCATTCTGATGAAGAATATGAAAAGATGATCGCTCTATAGACTATCTCAAGGATGAGAAGGTTAATAAATTGGATAACAATACCAGGTCCAAGGAAATAAATCATTTACAAAACTATCGGGTTCACGATCTTTATCCTCCATGGCTTCACTCTCTTGAGAGGTCATGAGATGGCATGACCTCTCAGACACATATGCGAATGATAACTGACAGGAACTGAGATGGCAGAGTACCAGATGGAATTGAGAGAGCTTAGAGATCAACAATTAGGATGTGTCTCAAATTCTTCAAATGATGGAAGTAAAGATCATAATTTAGAAAAGGGGTTCATGCCATCTTTGCTATTAAACTCATTACAAAAAGGCAATGGAGTTCTCCTGCAATCTTCTGGTGATGACCTGCAATTTAGTTTGAATTGCCACGGTATGAGAGTTCTAATTTAGAAATCAAAAAGGCTCAAAATAGCAAAATAATAAAACCTCCTAATGCTAATGCAGAGAATATGGTGACGGCCAAGAGTTTCTACATCGGGTCACTGCTTCCAAACTCTCTCCACAGAACAGTTTCCCTCCCAGTTGATGCTGTTGATATATAAAAACTTTGTAAGGTACTATTCTTTTATAATTACACATACCGTTATTGAGGTCGTATAATTATCAAAGTCCACTTTTTGACCAAGTAGAATGAAATTCACCAATGATTTGCTCCAAGACTCATATACAGAGATTGAAGAGATTTTGGTTTTGGTTTGGAGTATATACTATCCATCATAGAAATGTCATACAGTTGATGAATTACAGTGGTAGCTTATACGCATAGCCACTAAGGAATAGAAACATATTCAACTCTTTGGTGCTAAACTAAGGAAAATTCATCATCTGAACTTCAAAGTTTCAACTATTTATACTCGAAGGGAAAAGACTATGAAAAGCAACGTTTCAACCTAACTATCTATGACAATCTAGAAGGACCTAAAATATCTACAAAACAACAAGATAGAAATAATAAAACAGCAACTAAACAACTCCAGCTTTTAAAACAAAACTCCACAAAAGATCACTTAAAGCATACGACACCTTGCATTTATCTCCTTCATCACTTCCTCGTCAATGCATGTTATATGGAAAACAAAGAAACACATGTAAATAGTAAAAAGAGAAAAAAAAAAAATCATAATTCAAATGTAGATTACCTTGTATCGGCCAGACAACACACCAAGAAGGTTTTTGATGGCCAACTTTGTTCGCAGATGTTTGAACGAAAGGTGCAGGAACGTCAGCGTGTTTTGATTCATGAATCAAAACATGGAGATGGAGGGAAAGCCCAAATTTATTTATTTGACATGTCAAATTCAACCGACCACAAAGTTTGCTACTACAGTTTCAATAAAAAAAAATTGAGTTTAAATGCACTTTAGTATACTCTAAAATTGAATTTATTTACATAAAAGTCTCTACAAATAATTTGTACAATTGATACATTCTAAATTGAAAAAGTTGCACTTTTGTCCAATTTAGGTCAAATTTAGTTAAAATTGATGAATTCAGTCAATTTAAAAGTGACATGCATAACAAGTTACTTTAAAAATTAGTTTCTTTAGTTTTAATTGTATCAAAAACTAAAAGAAAAATAAAAAAAAAAAATCATAAATAAATTTCAAATTTTCTTTCATATTTTTTTAATTTTTGGTATAACAAAAAATTAAAAAATCAATTCTGAGAGTCATGATGTTATGTATCTAACTTCTAAATTGACGGAATTTGTCAATTTTAACTAAATTTGACAAAAGTACAATTTTTTTCGATTTAGAAGTTATTCATTGCACAAATTAATTGTAAAAACTCTTACGTGAACAAATTCAATTTTAAAAAATACTCAGATGCATTTTGACCAAAAAATTGTTTCAATTACAAAAAAAGAAAAAAAAAAGAGAGCATACAAACCACAAAATGATAAAAATTTCATTTAATTTGTTTTTACCATACAGGGGAAACTGTAGAAACCAAAGAACAGAGGCCATCCAACGTCTTTGGAAAATTGTAATATCCAGTACTCTCTCTCTCTCTCTCTCAATTTTAAGTCGTATTGGAATCATCTAATCCTTGTAAGAGCAATTTCATTACGAATTGAGATCTATAATTGGTAATTCTTAATTTTCTTTAAGAAGAAGCCCCTTAAAGCTGTCCAATAGGCGACCTTTATAATGAAAGATTCACACGAATTCCTGTTAAATTTGATAAATTTAATGATTCAAACAATGGGATTAGAAATGAGTATTACATTTTTTACCTTTAAAAAAAAAAAACTCTATATAGAAAAATAGAAATATAAATACAATTCAACAGTTATTATTAGCCTAATTGATTTTTGCTGCTTTACCCACCCAACAACAAAATATGATCTGCTTGTTCTGGATTTCACAAATGAGTAATTGACAATAAAATACTATTTTTAACCATATATTTTGTCATCAAGTAGGAAACTTAAGTCAAAAGATACTATTTGATTTTTTCCGGGATTAAAATATTTATATAAGTAATAGTTGACCGATGACATGCACACTAAGCATGACAAAATAATATAGACACAATACGAAATTTTAATTTAAGAATTTGATTTTTTTATATTTAGTTGAGTTGATATCAATATTACATAATAAAACATGATTAAAAAAATGGGTTAGACATGATAACATGTTAAAATATGATAAAATTTATTAATTTAGTTATTTATTTGTAGTTAACTTTTTACATTTTTAATTTTTTTTTTAGAAAAATATGAGATTCAGTGATTGAAAATGAACAATTGTATATCTATTTAAGAATTGATTTTGTTGTAAATTTTATTTTTTTATTATTTATATTGGATGAACAATTTTAGTTTTAGATTATAATATTTAAATATTTTTAAATTGATAATAGTAATGCATGTTCTTTTTCTTAGTTATGATGATTATTTAATATATTTTTTATTTGTAATATTTTGAATTGATAATTATTAATCATGTAAAATTTAGTATGTTGATTTTTTTTTCATATATATAATTTATCATTTAAATATGTATAAGTTTAAATAAAATAATAAAACAATATATCTAGGCCAAATAAATACAAATAAAATACGATACAAATATAATACGATAATATATTAAATTCAGATAAAAAAAATTGACTCGAACAAAATGCAATTCGATACAAACACACCTAAATACGACATGGTGTTAGGCTAATGCACACTTTTAACTTTTACAGCATAATAACCAAATAGATATGAAACAAAGTGCTTCCGTTGATGGCGGCAAATGAATATAAATAAAATAATCAAATATTTTTCAACCACAGTTTTTCCTATAGATCGGTTCAACAAACTGAGAAATTCAACAACATAAAAAGATTTTGA